>JABUQX010083279.1:15000-17500 GCA_015478945.1 Trachelipus rathkii | reverse complement strand
GAGATCATGCTGCGTCCTGGTGATCAGCTTATATAACATAGGTAGACAAATTAATATTAACTCTGTTCTAGGCTCAGGGTTGGGAACCATCAAAGATGAACCATCAATAAATCTGAGACATCAAAGATGAACCATCAAAGATGAACCGACAAAGATGACTTCATCCAAAAGATGAATCATCAATATAGGTGGCATCAAAGACGACTTCATCAAAGATGAGATCAATCAAAATGAGGCAATAAAAATGAGCCATCAAGAGTTTGAGGAATCAAAATATCGCAGTGTACGTGAGTGTAAGTGTACCTGTACCCTGTGCGTGTGAGTGTAAGTGTATATGGCCTAGTGTAATTGTCTTAATGGCGAGTGTAAGTTGCGTATATAGTGTATAGTGGAAAGTGGGTATAAGTGGCATCAGGTATAATGACATAGTGTGTATACAACGAATGTCATAACGTGTAAGTGTCTATGGGTTAGTGTGTCGTGGTAGGGGCACAGCTGTCAAGTGTCTAATAAATGGGTAGGGTATCTATGTGCCTGTAATAAAGTTAGCCCAAACCTAGCACATTTGCGCGAGTGCTGTCATTAATGGTAGCTAAGCGGGTGTCGTGATAAGTAGCATTAGCGGGTGTGTGTGTGTGTGTGTGTGTGTGTGTTGTGCGTGCTGTGTAGTAAGTTGTGTGTGTGTGGGCTATAAGTAGCCTAGCTAGGTGTGGTTGCTTTGGGTGAATTAAATAATATATATTACATATGTGCTTATAAGTGTTACGAAAAAAGACTACTCAATAGTAGGAACGCATCCTAGCCAACTTGTTAAATATACACCAATCGATTCCTCATACCTTAGTTACCTAGGGGTAGACACCCATATTAGGGCTATTCTAGGCTCAGGGGAGGCTAGAAAAGGCTTGAAAAAAAATGAGCCCTCAGTTGGCACTAATGTGGCACTCAGCTTGGCACTATGTTGGCACCACTTGCACTCGTTGGCACTTCATTGCACTCACCTGGCACTCATCCTATAATACTCATAGAACACTAATCAGAAACACTCCTAGATACTCCTTACGGTGAATGGGAACCATCAAAGTTTGAACTTATCAATTAAATCTGAAGCACAATTCAAACTCCTGAACCATCAATATAGGCACCAACAAAGATGAACCTGCCCAAAGATGACGTCATAAAGTTGAGTTCATCAATAATGCTGAGTCATAAAAAATTAGTTAAGCCATCAAAGTTGAGCCATAAAAGTTGAGCCATCAAAGTTGAGCCACAAAAGTTGAGCCATCAAAGCTAAGGCATTAAAGTTGAGGCATCAAAGTCGAGGCATCAAATTGAAGGCCCATCAATGCTGAGTGCATCAATGCTGGGACATCAATCCATCAAAGTTGAGGCTCATTACTGAGGGCATCAATGTGAGGCCCATCCAATGCTGAGGCCATCAAAAATATCGAGTGTGTGAGTGTGTGTTGTCGTGTGGTGTAGTGTGTGTGTGTGTGGTATGTGTGTGTAAGTAAATCTGTTTGTGTGTAAGTAAAATCTGTGTGTGTGTGGTGTTGTGTGTAAGAAGAAAATCTGTGTGTGAGTGTAAATAAATCTGTGTGTGTAGTAAGTAAATCTAGTGTGTGTAAGTAAATCTGTGTGTGTAAGTAAAATCTGTGTGAGTGTAAGTAAATCTGTGTGTAAGTAAATCTGTGTGAGTGTAAGTAAATCTGTGTGCGAGTGTAAGTAAATTGTACCGTAGAATACACAAGGGTTGACCGAAAAAATTTGGGTTCTTCAAATTGCACCCTGGAAGCCAACACGGTTGACCAAAAACATTAGGTTGCCCAAAAATTAGCGGTTGGCCAAAAAAATTAGGGTAGAGCCTAAATTAGACCATGGCAAGACCAAAAGGGTTTGGTCGAAAAAATTAGGGTTGACAAAAAATTAGGGTCGGCCAAAAATTAGGGTGGGCCAAAATTGACCCATGGAAGACCAAAGGGTTGGTCAAAAAAATTAGGCGTGGGACACGCTAACAACGTTGGCTCCGCAAACCGTTGGCGCAAACCCTTCCTTCGAAGGGTTGCCCAAAAATGTAGGTCTCAAAAAAAATTGGGTTCTCAAAAAATTTGGGTTCTCAAAAAAATTTGGGTTCTCAAAAAATTTGGGTTATCCAAAAAATTCGGGTTGCCCAAAAAGGTCAAGAGAAGGTAAAAAAAAGAAAAAAAAAAAAAAAAAAAAAAAAAAAAAAAAAAAAAAAAAAAAAAAAAAAAAAAAAAAAAAAAAAAAAAAAAAAAAAAAAAAAAAAAAAAAAAAAAAAAAATTTGGGAAAAAGAAGGTCAAGGGGAATGTAAAAGCGCTGTGGTCAAAATGACCAACACGAACGGAATTATCGGTACTACTATATAATATATATATATATATAATATATATATATATATATATATATATAATAATATATATAATAATATACCCATAATAACCCTTATACTGAATATATTATATTATTAATATATATATA
>JABUQX010083279.1:5000-10000 GCA_015478945.1 Trachelipus rathkii | reverse complement strand
ATATATAAATATATATATATAATATATATTATATTATATATATATAATAAGCCAAATAGATAGTCCCTTTCCTTTTCTCGGTATCAAAGCTTTTTAATAATTCATTTTATGAAGTATTCTTTCCTCTTTAAAATATATGGTTAAAGTTTGTTTGTATATTTCTTCAAGTTATACTTTAGTTCAAGTGTAATTCATGGCAAATTATTCTATCATTTGAATAAAAGTTACATAGTTAATTTGTTAACTTATTTGTTCTTGTTAAAGAAATTAATAAGAAAAAAAAAAAAACTTTCAAGTTCTAAATGTTACTTTTTTTTTTTTTTTTTTTTTTTTTTTTTTCTGTTTTTTTTAAGTAAAGTAACCAACTTTAAAAAAATAAATAAATAAAAGTAAATATATAAATAATTTTTTTTTTTTTAAATATTCTGAGATAAAAGTTTATTCAAGTTATAAGGCATGCAGAGTTTTAATTGCATGTACTATGTTTATTGCATGGAGCATTTTACGGCGTCTGAATAACCTCGACATGCAAAATATTTATTGAATGCAGAAATTTTGTTGCATGCATAAAGTTAACTTTTATTCCAATGCTTTTTTATTCCATTCAGAATTTTCTTTTTTTCCACTCATCACGTTTATTGTATGTATGTACAATATTTATTTCATCTAGGATCTTTATTTTTGACTTTGAAGTTAAAACATCTCGGCCATTGTTTTATTTCTGTCAACTTGAAAGAGACACTAATTCTTAAAAAGCACTTGTGCTTTTGTTCAAATTTTATGTTTGATTTTTTATTGCAGTTTAATTATTATATATATATATATATTATATATTTATATAATAATATATATATATTATATATATTATTATAATATATATATATATATATATATATAATATATATATATTATATATATATATATATATATATATATATAATATATATATATAATATATTGTCGTATTTTCATTTATTTTCCACAGATGGGGATAGGGTGCTTAGCTTGCTCGGAAATAGAATAGTAAAGTAAGTCGAGAGAAAAGCTCCCCTCACCCTTCTCTTATAACGCTTTATATGCGAACCCTTATCAACCAACAATCTACCCTGTGCTCACAACACCGCGACGAACCACCAGTGTTGGTATCTCGTCAATGTAGGGTTCATTACCTGGGCCAGGTCCACGACCATGCTCAGTCACAAAAACCCCGCCATTCACTCTTACTATGCACCTTTCTTATCGTGTCTGCCAAACTTAAATTCTTTTCCTCTGACACTACCTGTACTGACTTCGATTCACTTTTTCTTGGTCTCCGGACCCGGTCTATTTCCTACACATCAGGCTTAAACAAACTGACAATCATCCATCCTTTCCATATGACCAAACCATCTTAGTACACCCATTAATACACCCCATACAGCTCCCTAACAAGTTCATTCCTCATTTATCAATTCTTCTCTAACCCATCTGAACAATTGCACCTTATAGCTATACCTCTTATTCCACACCATAGTTTCTCTACTATACATTAACACAGCCTCATGCAAAACACTTGCCCGTTCAAAACTTCTTCCCTTTTGCATTTACCAAGAATTTAATTGCACCAGTTACCAATCACAACTTTCCAACTACACTCTGGATCATCCGTTCCCTTTTCATTCAAAATATTTCCTAAATATTTAAACTTCAATACTTGTTCCAATTGCTCGTTATCCAGCATGATTTCACACCACTGACTCTTCTTTCCCACTACCATTGCCTTACTCTTATCTAAGTTTACTTTTAAACCACTCCTTTGACACATCCTGCCAAACTGCTCTAAAAATCCTCTCAAACTTTCTTTAGATTCTCCACACAAAACCAAAACATCATCGTACAATAAGCAGGGTACCCTCCACTCTCTTCCATTGTCCATCAGTCTAACGCTTTTCCTTGCCACCCTTACCTCTAATTCTTTCATTGCTCCATCATTATGCAAATTAAATAGCCATGTAGACATAACACATCTGCCTCCTCCCATAACTAATATCAAACCATTCACTTTCCAAGCCACTATCATTTTACATACTTTTGTTTCCATTCAAAAGCCTACCACCAACAAATATATCATTAACACCCACCACAGAGCTTCCCTATTAATCCTGTCATAACTTTTGCAAATCCGTAAAAGATAAATACAAATTATTCTTATTCCTCATTTTCTCTCATTTGCTTCAATATAAAAATTTGATCTTCACATTCCCTACCACTTCAAAAACACCTTGTTGTTCAACAATCAGTCCATCATTTATTCGATGCCTCTTTCAACCAAATGCCATCAAACATCTTTCTACAACACTCAATAAACTAATTCTCCCTATAGTTCTGATTTCTACAGTTACCCTTATCTCATTACCCTTATATAAGATTTACCCCTATTACTGCTCTCTCTAATCGTTAGAACTATACAATCTAAACGCTTTGTTGCTTTCTGTATCCCGTAAATTTGCGTCCTTCCATTCTTGATTATTTACCATTAATTATATCTATACCTCTGATTTACCATTCATCAACTTTCTCAATCTACCTATTACCTCCTCCCTACTAATTACCTCATCCCCAAAAACCTATTTCTTCTTACACCATAACCGACGCACATTCACTGCCACCTTTTCTTTCTGCTAATATTATGCAAATTTTCAAAATGTTTCGTCCATAGTGTCTTAACATCCGTTTCATCAGTCACTAAAGTATCTTACCTATTCATTATTTTATGGAGATTCCCATTGTTCTCTTACTTACCTTTGTACTTCATACCAGAAGAATTTCCTATTCCATTGTAATTCCCCATTCATATTCCTTCCAAATTGTTCATTTACCTCTTATTTTTCCTTTATCAAATGCAACTTTTTTTCATCCTTATTTCCTCCTTTTATATTCACATACACCTTCTTTCGAGACCTTATCATTGACCCCTAGCACATTCAAACACTCCTTTCTTAACTTTTAACTGCTTGATCACCTCTTCATTCCACCATTCACTTCTGACATCCTTACTTCATACTTTAGCATATCCACATATTCTCTTGCATTACTAATAAAGGCTTCTTTCTTTTGCATCCAGATTTGTTCAGTTTCATCTTGCTCACATTTAACTGATTTACTTACAAATTTTCTCACACACTTTTCCTGACAACCTTGTTCACTGAACTTCTCATTCTTAATTATCCCTACTTCCTTCCTTATATCTTTCCTCTCCATCCATGCCATCACTAACTTAATCTTACATAAAACAACATAATGATCTGATATTCACATCTCCAACCCCCTCACTCAATCATACTTTACACTTCGATACCATCTCTACCTACACCAACTCTAACATACTTATGAATACCAATATATATATATATATATATATATATATATAATATATATATATATATATATATATATATATATATATATATATATATATATATATATATATATATATATATATATATATATATATATATAAAATAAAAAGACTGAATAATTTAAAATTTTCAATAAATCACTTTTTAAAAAGGAAAAAAAAAATCTTATAAAAAAAAGCACAAGCTTTCGAAAATGAATCTTGTCATCCTTTTCAAGTGTAATAATAAAAATGACTTTATTATAACAAAAGAATAAGCATACAAAACTAGGAAGCGTATTTAAAATGAAGCTACTGAATTTATCTTAACACAAACAACAAAAGCTTTTTAAAATAATGGTTGCTTTTATAAAGATATTATTAACCAATAAATTATTACAATATAATCTCTTTATATTAAATTTATATCATTAGTATTGTCTAGGTTGAAAGACTCTTGTCAATTTTCTTTTTTCATTTATTTCTATTCCTGAAAGAGAAAACCGTGCACTTAATTTCAATGAGGACAATATTTTGACAGAAGTAGAAAATTTTGCCGCAGGTTATAGTCCCTAAAAATAATCTGAGTCGATGATTACATGTTTACATGTGTAAACATTAAATTAATTTACTCTACATGATCGGATTTCTAAATGTAAATGGACAGATACAGAAATGGTGTGAGTTTATATTTAGTTAATCAAGTGATATTATGTTTTTAAAATTATTATTATTATTATTATTATTATTATTATTATTATTATTATTATTATTTTATTTATTATTAATTATTATTATGATGAGTTATAAAATATTAATTCATCTTTGTTTTATTCATTATTCACCATTCGTCATTTCTCACCTCCTTCCTACACTTGTTTTAAGAACTCAAACCTCCCTTTAACATCTTTTGTCTGCATTTTGCTTCTGTCACTTTTAAGATTATTATTATTATTATTATTATTATTATTATTATTATTATTATTATTATTTTTATTATTATTATTATTATTATTATTATTATTATTATTATTTTATTTTTTATTATTATTATCTATTATAATTATTATTTCCTTTCACTATTTTCAAAGAAAATTTTTGATACTCTTTCCTCTATCAATCTTTTATTTGTTTATAACCAACTGGTGATTGGTCGTATGTTACCGCAAGTCGTAAGAGATGGGGCCGTGCCCACCTATCGTTCACGATTGCGTTAAAGAATACCGTATATAAAATATACAATATAAAATTTAAATGTTTTCAAACTCCCACTAATTTTAAATAAATATAATTTGTGATCCAACCATGCCGAAATTTGTAACTAAAAAAGTAAGGAAAACAAAGAATAAAACTGTAAAGATCACAAGAACAAAGATTTACACTTTTTCAAATCTATCAAATAAATGATATATAGTGCAATGTTAATCCTCCATTGACCAATAAATTTACGAAACGTATGTCTAAAAAATATACACAATCAATTAATATAAAAAGGTCTTTGAGTTTAAAACCAAATTATATATATATACTATATATATATATATAGTATATATATATTATATATATAATTATTGATATTAATAATATATATATATATATAATATATATACGCGCGGGGCTAATA
>JABUQX010083278.1:55000-63198 GCA_015478945.1 Trachelipus rathkii | reverse complement strand
GGATGGAGGAGAGACTGAGAGAGGATGAGAGAGAGACGCAGAGCACGCGGAGACAGGACGAGCCAGAAGAGTGAGGAAGAGGAGATAGAGATGAGAGATAGAGGAGAGAGAGAGAAGATAGAGAGGAAGAGAGAGAGAACCTCAGACAAACTTTGGGATAAATTGCGAGATGTCAAAAGCAAGAATTGAGAGCCTGTTAGAGGCACAGTGGAGTTTAATATAAGTCAAAAATGAAAACGCTCCGGGAATCTCGGTCACTTACACCAAGTTCAAATATAAGAGAAGCACAAAGCGGGGAAAGAGAAAAGACACAAAGAAAAGGAAAAAGAGAAGTAAAATTTTTTTTTTGCCTTTTACAGGAGAAAATGATAATTTTGGTTTTTAAATTTCGATAACAGCTCTGTAAGAAAATTAATTACTTTGTTGATTAATTTTTTTAAATATTAAAAAATATAAATCAATATAATTCACTTCTTCTGATAGGGCATGGCATGCCTACTTAGATAGAGGCCAACTTCCCTGATTTATAATTATATATATATATATGAATATACTATATATATATATATTATTTATATATATAGTATATAATATATATTTATATATATATATATAATAATATATATATAATATATATATATAATATATATATTATATTATATATATATTATATATATATGTCATTATTGCCCTTCTCTTTGCTCCATACACCATTTCTATACCCTCCCTCCACCCAACTACCCCAATGACTCACATCTAGATACTCACATCTGATACTCCACTAACCAAACCTATACACGTACCACACAAACACACCAGCAGATCAATCCATTTTGTTTTCTTCTCCCGGCGTCGATTTTGAAGAGCTCATTCGACACCCCTTTTGAAATTTTGAAATATATAATATATATATACGTATATAGAATATAATATATATATATATATATATTATATATATATAGTATATATATTATTTATCATATCATATATATATAATATTAATATATATAATATATATAGATATATATATATATATATATATATTCCCTGGGCGGGGGTGAGGGGAGAAATTCTCTCACTTGTATGCCCTGCATGCCGTAGGAGGCGACTCTGGAGGGAGCTTTGGATTGGGACCGCTATTCCACTATATATGATTATTATTAATTATTAATTATTATTCATTATATATTATTATTTACTTATTATTTTATGTATGATTATTATTGTTAATATTAATTATATTGTTGTTAAGTTGTGCTGCTCTGCTGCTGCTTTTTTCCAATTTTGGGGATGAAGTTGCATTCGCAAAATTTATTGAATATTTTGGTTGTGAGCGATAAAGCTGTCGGGTTTTAGGTCTTCTATTAAATGTAGGTTGAAGACATGCCGGTGCCTGTGGTGAGAGTTTTAACGTGAGTATTGAATTCCTGTCTTTCGGGTATCTTCTTAGAAGCAAATTGGCGTGAGTGGGTTTTGTTCTAGATGAGTCTGTCTTAGTTATCTGATAGTTTTCCTATTGTGTTTGGACGTTGGCTTGAATGATATATTTGAATAATCTTGGCTTGTTATGTTGAGGTGTTGTCTAGGGCAGTGATATTCCAATCTTTTTCTAGTGGCGCACCCCCACCCGAGAACTAGAAAAATAGATTCCATGGAAATCCATAATTACGGTACTATATATATATATAATATATAATTATATATATATATATATCATTTATATAGTATATATTATAATATATTATATCATATATTATATATACTATATCGATATATTATTATATAAGGTATATCATATATATAATATATACTTACATTATATTATATATCCTAATTATATATATAGTATATATAAATAATATATATATCTAATATATATATATATACTATAATATATATAGATATTATAATATATATAATAATAGTATATCTATATATGATATGATAATAATATATAATATATATATATATATATAATATATTTATATATATACTATAAATATATAATTATATATATAGATATATATAAGTATATACTATACATACATATATACTATACACAATATATATATAATATATATATATATATATAAACGCTCCGTGTCGCGCAGAAGGTCGACTCCCTGACTTCTGCATACGAGCAGAGCGCTAGTTGCAGATTCTCCTATGTAGCAGTGGTGGAGTTTTATTACTGGGGGGAGAATTAAGCAACTCGACTGCGAACACCGTGGCACGGCCTTAATAGTTCGATTTCCTTGATGTCCCCCGTTGTTACCCTCTGAGAAAGGGGATAAAGTACGGATAATATGTAGTTTATATATAATTATATATAATATATATATATATTATATATATATATACTATATATATCATATATATAATATATAATAATATATAATAATATATTATATATATACTATATATATTATATATATATAACTAATTATATATATATATTACTATATAATATATAATATATACATTACTTAAAATTAAACATATACAGTTTTTCTTCGACGCTATGTCGCACACCCTGGATCAATCAGTTCCAAGACTTCACGCCCATTTTGAAAAAACTACTGGTCTATCTGGGACTGGAGCAGAGAGCTATTTTTGGACTTTAGATGCTTCATTTATGGTTGTGGGGTGGGGTGGGGGGTTTGTTTTGCGAGTTGTTAAGACGCTTGTTGATTTGCTAAGTTTTTATCGTTGGTGTTGCCGCGTTGGTTAGGTATTTCTATAGTTTTTTTTTTAATTTTTTTGATAGTGTTTAATACTTCTAGGAGAGTGAATGGGGGTTCTATCTGGTTGGTTTTTACCTGTGTTAAGTCATTTATATTCCTTTGTTTAATTAGTTCTCAGATTTCAGGGTTAATGAAAGGTTGTATTGCTTAGTTGAATCCTTTGGATATGTAAATATTTGATGATTTTTGTCAATTCATTTTGGTAAGAGTTTGATGGCTGAGTTTAGAGAGGTAGGGTTGGTGATTTCTTGCTGTGTTTGATGAGTTTCTATTTAGTGTGTAAAGTTTGCGCAGTTTAATTTTTGTAGTTTGTGAAAGTAATTTTTATCTTTTAGTAAATTTGCTTGGTTGTGGTGTAAGTTCTTTTTATTAGGGATGTGGTCGGATGTTAGGTTTATTTCGGTTTCCATATCAAGTTTAGGTCTGGGGTTAGTGATGGGGGATGGTTAAATCTGACCGATGATTGAAAAGGTAGACGAGTGGGGAGGTTTTTTTTTGTAATTTACAATGTTTAGGAACTACAGTTCTGCTAATATGTGGAGTTCCTCTGGGGTCAAATGTGTAGGCCTGGTACTAAGATGTGTGGTGGGCTTTGAAGTCGCCTCCCATCATTAGGTTGGTGATTGTGTTTAAAGAAGCTAATTTTGGTTTGTAATGGTTGGGGCAATATGTCGAAGTGGAATGGGGAATCATTAATATTTGATTATGTGTGTGCGGATTGATTTACTTAGTCATTCATATTAAATAGATCATGAGATTCATGCACATGTTATGAGGTTGGCTATGTTTATTTGTTTGTATTTTATTATGTAATGTTTTGCATTAGTGTAAGCAAATGTGTGGATCGTTAGAGTTTAGACGAATTTTATAGTTATATTTGACAAGTTTTCGGTTCTATAAATTTTTGATTATTAATTTTCATTTGTTAGTAATTTATTTTCATTTTTATATCAGAAGTTAGAGATGGTTGGGCCAGATCTGTGTTTTGGTGTATGATTCTTCATAATCCATTTAAAATTTGTTTGTCCTATATTAGATTATATTTTGTCAAAAGTTTGAAACTGAAAATAATTTTTTTCTACCTTATTGAACCGATTTGAAATTTAATTGACAGATTTAAGAGGTGATATAAGACGAGTTCTATTCTTATGTTTGTTCCATCAAATTCCTACCAGAAATATGTTAAAAAAATAATAAACGAAATACTACAGTTTTTTTTTGTGGTTGTTCAGTAGGTTTTTGTGCTGAAAAAAAAAAACCTTTAAAAAAACATTTCTCTCTCTCTCTCTTCTTCTCTCTCTCTCTCTCTCTTCTCCTCTCTCTCTCTCTGTCTCTTCCCCCACCCTCTCTTTTAACTCCTCTCTCTCTCATCTCTCTCTCCTCATCATCTCTCTCTCTCTCTCTACTCCTCTCCTCTCTCTGATCGTTCATCTTAATCCTTCCTCATCTGCTACTCCTCTCTGCTCTCTCGTCTCTCCTTCTTCTCTACTCTCTCTCCCTCTCTCCACATCTCATTCATCTCTCTCATCACACTAATTCACCTGTTCGTCTCAATCCGTTCTCTCGTCTTCTCTTCTCATCTTTGTCTTTCTTTTCTCTCTATTCCCTCTATTCCTCTCTCTCGATTCTCTCTTCGTCTGTCCGTTCATCTCTCGATTCTCTCTCCTCTCTCTGTCTCTCTCTCATTTTCTCGTCCTCTCTCAATTCTCTCTTTGCATGCTCTGTCTCCTCTCCTCTCGACTCTGTCTCTCTGTCGTCCTCTTTTTCTATTCTCTCTCTCTCTCCGCTCTCTCTCTCTCTCTCTCCTCTCCTCTCTCTCTCTCTCTGCATCTCTCTCTCTCTCTCTCACTCTACTCTCTCCTCTCTCTCTCAGTCTCTCTCTCTTCTCTCTTTCCCTTTCTCTGTCTGTTTCTCTCGATGTCTTTGTTTGTTTGCTCTCTTGATTCTCCTCTGTGTTGTCTGTCTCTCTTCTCTCCTCTTCTCTCCTTGCTCTCCTTCTCTCTCTCATCGTCCTCTCTCTCTCTGCTCTCTCTCTCTCTCTCTTTTCTCATCTCTCTTGGCGTGCTTCTTCTGCGTGCTTCTGCCTCTTCTCTTCTCTCTCTCTCTCGCTCTTCTCTCTCTCTCTCTCTTCTCTCTCTCTCTCTCTCTTCTCTCCTCTCTCGCGTACTCTTCTCTCTCTCTCTCTCATCTCTTCTCTTCTCTCTCTCTCTCTCATCTCCTCTCTCTCTCTCTCTCTCTCTGCTCTTCTCTCTCTCTCTCTCTCTCTCTCTCCTCTCTACTCTCTCACTCATGATCTCTCTTTCGCATCTCTCTCTCTCTCTCCTCCTCTCTCGCAACATTCACTGGTTCTCTCTCTGCTCTCTTCTTCTCTCCTCTCTCATCTCTCTCTCTCATTCTCTCTCTCTCCTCTCTCTCTCTCTCTCTCTCCTCATCGTCTCTCTCTCCTCTCCTCTCTCTCTCTCTCTCCTCTCTCCTTCTCTCTCTCTCTCCCTTCTCTCTCTCTCTCTCTCTCTCTCTCTCTCTCTCTCTCTCTCTCTCTCTCTCCTCTCTCTCTCTCTCGTCTCGTCTCTCTCTCGTCCTCTCTCTCGTCTCTTCATCTTCATCTCTCTCTGAGCTCTCTCTCTTCTCTCTCGCTCTCTCCTCCTCTCTCTCCTCTCCTCTCTCTCCTCCTCTCTCTATCTCTCCTCAATCTCTCTCCTCTCATGCTCATCATCCTCTGCTCCTCTCTCTCTCTCTCTCCTCTCTCATTCTCTTTCTCTCTCTCTGCTCTCTCTCTCTCTTCTCCTCTCTCTCTCTCCTCTCATCTCTCTCTCTGCTCTCTCTTCCCTTCTCATGCTGCTCCTCATTCTCTCTCCTCTCTCTCTCTCTCCTCTCTCCTCTCATCTCTCTCTTCTCTCTTCTCTCTCTCTCTTCCTCTTTCTCTACTCTCTCATCTTGCTCTCCTCTGTCTCCTCTCTCTCGTCTCTCAATCTCGTGCTCTCTCTCCGTCTCCTCGGTCTCTCTCTCACGCTCTCTCTCCTCTCTCTCTCTACTACTCCTCTCTCTCTCTCTCTGCTTTCTATCTCTGCATCTCTCCTCTCTCCTCTCTCATCTCTCTCTCTTCCATCTCTCTCTCTCTTCTCTCTCTCTCTCTCTCTCTCTCTCTCTCTCTCTCTCTCTACTCTTCTCTTCTCTCTCCTGCTCTCTCTCTATCTCTCTCTCTCTCTCTACTCATATCAAATTTGCCTTTATTGAACATTGTGTATATAGATATGTACTTTAACACGATGTGTATACATATTCCACAACTTAAATCTCCCCATGCAGAACGTTTAGTGCCTACAAAGGCTGCCACATATTCTGTATATACAAATATGAAGCTTCAATACTTTCCTGAAACAAATTTTTTTTATGTTAGTGTTGTTAGGAACAGACAAAAATATACTATATTATATATAATATATATATAATATAATCATAATAGTATATACTTATATAGTAGTTATATATGGATGATATTAGATATTATATTAATAGTATGATATATATATTATATACTATACTATATATCGATATAATAGAGCGGTACTTATTTCGGTAATAGTCCGTTTGTAACGGTACTCTTTACCAAAATAGTAACAGGGTATCTCTGTGGACCATAAAAATAAGGGACTTTCTAAGTATAGGGAATTTTGCTTGAAGTATAGCGTTAGGTTATATATATACTATACTATATCCATATATGCCAGTACTATATATATATATAATATATATATATATATATATTATTATATTATATAATATATATTATATATATATTCATATTATATAGTAATATATATATTAATATAATATTTGTAAAGTAATTACCCTTGGAAGTATTCTCCGGAATCCCCGCTGCTTGGTTAAATTTGATGGTCGTAAGGGTTCCTCCGCACCTCCCTACTGATATGAAAACGTCCCCCCCCGCTCTATCCCTGTCTGCTCGAGCCCAGCTTTTGCACGCTGTAATACCTTTACAAAAATAATAGATATTATATATATTTAAATATAATATATATATATATATATATATATTAATTAATATATATATATAATAATTATATAAATATATTTATATAATATATATTATATATAATATACTATAAATAATACAGGCTACCAACCTAAACTTAACAATTGCCTCAACTACAAAATAGCTATTTATGTGATCCATAGAGAATACCCACTGCTGTACTATTTTTTTGGGAGCGAGGGTAACGACGTAACCTTAAAAACGAGGTACAATAAATAAGACAAAAAAAAATACACATTACCTTGTCGTGCTGTTTTTTCAATGGGCATCAAAAACGTTTTGCGCATTCGTGAACAATTTAATTAAACTTATTAAAAACTATTTTAACAAGTTTATAATGAACAGTTTTTCTTACATTTATTTTTATGACACTTTTTTATATTTAGTATTAACACTTTTATTATGTTAATAACGGCTAATTATATACAATATCATTTTCATAAAACAAAATTGATATTTCGAACAATAAAGGAACGAATCCTACCACAAGAATTTCACGGTTAACACTAAAAACCAGCCATTCAGTAAAGTTTTAAAAGATTTCTCCGCAGACGTAAAGCAGAACAATTAGTTTAGTAATATTTACGAGAATTAGTAACTGTCCACAATACTTATTTCCACTATAATTTACAAGAGTTTCGTATATTTATTAAGTTATAATTAACAAGTTACAATCTCAAGAGTTTCATTATTAAGTTATAAAAAAGACAATCTCTATACTTTGTCCTATATAATAATTATATATTATTATAAAACTATTTAAATATATATAATATTATATAATAGTATATGTATATTAATTATATTATATATATATAAATATATAATATAATATATATATATATATATTAATCACATCAATATCATCGATCAGTGTCCATAGAGTTCCCCAGAGCTGGAGATGAGTGTAAGTTTAAATTGGAGAGCCAGTCTTTGAATTGGTATGAATTTTTTATTGTATATTCATTGATGGGATGTAGGGAGAGGGGGGAGGAGAAGTGGTGTCGTAGTATGTCAGCGAGTAGTATAAGATGCTCGTTTTGACTTTTTCCACTTCAGTTGGCAGACGGGTTGTTAATGTTGACTTCAGGGCTGATCTATTCAGAGAGATTTGCAGTAAGATTAACAGCCTATCATGTCAAGATGGGCTTTATTAGGGAGGTTTTTTGTTTCATTAGATGGTGCACAGGTGTCAAGGGAAGGCAGCCGGTATTAACCTAAGGGTCTTCATGTATACAGTGTTTAAATTTGAGTATTGAAATTTGATATACGAGATCCCAGACAGGTGATGCATAGTTTAAAATTGGACAGGGGTATTGTCAATATACTTTTGTGAGGGATCTCTTTATGTTGGCTAAAGTTTGTTCCTGTTAATGCTTTCAACGCGTTTAATTTATGTG
>JABUQX010083278.1:45000-47500 GCA_015478945.1 Trachelipus rathkii | reverse complement strand
TTTCTCCTCTTTCTCTATATATATATATATATATATATATTGCTATATATATATATGTATATATGTAATATCTTTGTCTCTATATCACTCCTAAATATCTATATATATATACTCTCACTAAATATATATATATATATATATATATATATATATATATATATATATATATACTATATATATATATATATGAGAGAGAGAACATACACAGTTCCTTTGTTACTCATTCTTTTGACCACAACGCTGCGATCTTTAGCGTAACCTTGTGAAGGACGTCCGCTAGATATAAGTGACCCTTTGGTTTGTTGAGTTCCGTCCGGCCGGTCGCCCCGTCGCTATGTGTTTGTGTGAGGGTGTACGAGCATGTTTTTCATTGTAATCTCCATGAAAATCTTACCTACGATTTTGTATAAGTGATAAAAAGAGTTTCATCGGTGTGCGTCGTGCGTAATGTGTGGTGTGTGTGGTAATGGTGAGAATGGTGTGTCAATAAATTAATTTTTGTTCATGGTTAGTGATGACTAGATATGGGGCCCGGGCAAAGAATATTAATATTATTCATTGCAAAATGCTATCTTTTCATCCTTTTACGTTTCTATTATAGATAAAAATGAAATTTATCTGCTTGCAGTGTGGGCTTTTACCGTTAATGCACTTTTTTATTGTTTGTAATTTTTAACTGTTTTATTTTTCTAGTTGTTATGAAGTTGGAAGTTATGACTTAGGAATATTTGTGGTATTACCAAATAAGGAATGACTTTTGTGTTTTAATACTAGTTGTAGTATTAACTTGTAACATAACGACGGTTTTTGTTTTTTGTTACTGTATCAGGTTGTGTGATGATGACAAGGTGGGTGAGTACTTGTTGAAACATTAAATTGTATCAAAATTGGGACATGTACTTGTTGTAGTACAAAATTTTAGTATGATATTAAATGTTAGCATGATGGCAGCTTGAGTACTTGTTGGAGTACCTTATTGAAGCTAATGGTTGTGGGAGTACCTTTTGAAGTTCTTAATTGTGGCATCATGATTGGATGAAACTTTTTTGTACTATCAGATCGAAGTGTGACGTCCGTGTGGATTACTTTACGCAGTTCCAAATTGTTGCATGACTGCAGTTTGATTACTTGTTTGCATGCATTATCGTGCGTGACTACAGTTTGAGTACTTGTTGCAGTATCGAATTGTCAAGGAGGCAGGATGAGCACTATAGTATTAATAAATTGTTGGATGATGTCAGAGTCTGTAGGAGTAAAAATTTTCCTTCTCCCCAGATCGTTTTTACGTCGTCACATTGCAATCTTTCGTACTATTTTTATCTGTCATCATACCCTGCACACCAACCCCTACCCCCACTCTCTTCTTCGTATGTTCTTGACCCTGGCAGCCCAGTCCACACCTCGTTTCGACTGAGCCAGCCAATCAGGTTTAGTGAAATAAAATATAAATTATAGATTTTTATTTATTTATTTTTTTATTTTATTTTATGCTTGTAAGGCTCGGACTTATTTATTTTATTACCTTTATTTTTTTTTTTAAATTCAATTTTTAAAAGGACTATCTTTTAAAAAAAAAATATTTATTACATGAGATCAGATCCTTATTTGGTTTTTCTATTTTTAGAATGATCATATAAGGTCTCGAATTTTCTGTTACTAAATATTTTTTATTTATTTATTTTTTCCTTTTTATATCAACTTGCTTGCGTGTGTGTGCGTATGCGTTTGGTTTGTGTGCGTTTTAAGAGGTGTTCATTCTGTGTACGCTTATGTGTGTGTTCATGCGTGAATGCGCATTGGTATTAGCGTTTCTTAGTAGTTGCAATCAATAATTTACGATGGTTTATTGATTTTATTTCGTGGATGAGAATTTTATTAGAAAGTAAACATAAATTATATAATTAATGAAAATAAAAGAAAAAATAATTTTTACTTTAATAATAATAATAATAATAATAATAATAATAATAATAATAATAATAATAATAATAATAATAATAATAATAATAATAATAATAATAATAGATACTACTACTACTACTACTACTACTACTACTACTACTACTACTACTACTACTACTACTACTACTACTACTACTACTAATAATAATAATAATAATAATAATAATAATAATAATAATAATAATAATAATAATAATATCTTTTATCCCCTTTCGCTACTATTATTCATATTAATAATTTTCCCAACCCATTTCACTTCATTTATGTCTTTTTTTTCTGTCATTTATATTTGAACGATTTTAAATTTCAAATAATAATGATGACTATTTTATTTGACGGTATTTTAATCATCATCATTATTATTATTATTATTATTATTATTATTATTATTATTATTATTATTATTATTATTATTATTATTATTATTAGTAGTAGTAGTAGTAGTAGTAGTAGTAATTTGTTGGTTAACAGGAATAAGTGAATCACTCGTTTGGGTAATTCCAGCAACTTCTGAGAAATGCTTGTCTGGCGTTGGGAG
>JABUQX010083278.1:27500-32500 GCA_015478945.1 Trachelipus rathkii | reverse complement strand
CATGCCTGTGCTACATTTGGAAGCTCAGTTCTCATTTGTGAAGTTGAAGGAAAATCTTGAATTATAATTGTGTTTTTCGTTTCACATGGTTTGTATTCATTATCTACATATTCATCAGAACTTGGAAAATTCAAAATGCCCCATAACAGAAGGAGAAAGTCCATTAGCTGTTTTTTCTTCACTATCTTGCAATTGAAACTTTTTACTTCTTTCTGCTGCCTATTCTTTGGGCTTCAATCTCTTTTCAAGCATCTTGCTTACTTTAATGTCAATATTTCCAATTACCATTCTTTGAAATGTCCTTCTAAGCTATTCGTTGGCTTATGTACTAGGAAAAGCTAAATAATATAAATATAAGACACGCAAGTAACGGAGATGAGAAAGCATTCAAAAAAATAAATAAATGGCTTTATCCTGACGGGTTTGGGTATGTGAATGGTGTGAAAACGGCATTTTTGTATCATGGCTGTGCATGATACGGTCATAAAGACTGTAATAAGGGAAAAGGTACACTTCACGATGTTTCAGCTGTGGATCGTTACACTCTTACCCCAAAACAAGGAAAACATCTACAGAGAAGCTGGTTTTAATATCGTCCCTGAATGGGGATGTGAAAAAAAATGTAAAAAGAAGAAATAACTCAAGATCCTGATCATATTGATCAAAACATATCTGTTATAGAATATTTCAACGTATGAGCAATGATAATGTTGACAACAGATTAACTATAGACGATTCGTTGTTTGGAGGTCGTACTGAACCATTCGTACATTACTATCCTTCAACTGAAAGCCAAAATATCATGTACTTGGATTACACATCTTTCTATATTTATGTACAGAAACGAATGAAATATCCTTGTGGTTCACAAGAGAAACTAATAGATGATAAAATACCAGACGCTGAGTCTTTAAGATTGGGCTCAATGACAAGTATTTCAGAGCTGCCTATATTAAGATCCTACCTCCACAAGATTTATACATTCCTGTTCTGCCCGAACGAACCAAAAAAAATAAAAAATAATGTTCCCTCTTTGAGTAAAATGTGTTGAAGATAGTTGTGAGAAATGCAATCATGATAAGAATGAACGTGCAATTGAATGGGTATACACAACACCTGAAATTCAGTTTGAATAGACATTGGGTATAAAATACTCAAAATATTCGAAGTATGGTCATTTAAAGAACAAGAGTTTTTGTTTGAAGGGTATGTCAACCACTTCTTAAAAATAAAGACAGAAGCATCAAGGCCACCCAATAATATTAGCGAAAACGATCCTGATTTCGAGGAAAAACCTGAAGAGTTTGTCAGTCTTTTCAAAGAAAAGGAGAGTGTCGAAATTGATATTACGAACATCAAGAAGAACCCTGGGATACGATTCATTGCAAAATTATGCCTCAATTCTCTTTGGGGAAAATTCGCACAAAGTATACCAGCAAAATAAGATATGGTATGTACTAGTGATAAACAAATATAGGAACTAATCAATCAGAGCGATGTTGAAGTCCGCACCATTATTCCTATAGGTAGTAAATATGTTGTAACAGATGTAAAAATGCACTAGCCGAACGATCGCCAACTGCAACAAACATTCCTATCGCTTCGTTTACGACTGCCTATGATCGTATAAAATTATACGAATTACCTAATGAAGTAAAGCACAGAGTTTTATACTGGAACACAGACTCTTGTATTTTTATCGCTGGAGAAAACGATAAAGTTCCTGAAACAGGAAACTTTTTTGGCGAACTTTCAGATGAAATGCGAGATTATGGTTCTGTGGCATACGGTGATTCCTTTGCAAGTACTGATCCTAAATCATACGCTGTCAGAATAAGGACCGCAGATGGAAATATAAAATATATTGATAAAGCCAAAGGTCTTACGATCAATAAAGATACAAAAGCTACTATTAATTTTGAAAAATTGCTAAAGTTGGTGACTAATCGTTGCTCTGAAAATAGTGTAGGTCATGACGAATCATTATATAATGATATCAAAAGCGATGACGTTACAGTGAAATCAATGAATGAATGAAATACAATTGGATGATGATAATGAAGATGTATGCGATGAACTGCCTCATAAAACGGCTGCAAAAATAAATAAGTCCCAAAATCCTAATGCTAACATATACGGGAGTTACAGAAGTGGATTATGTTACAGCATTCTTACTACAAATTTTAAGCCCGGTAAATATGGTGGCGTTAGTATTGTAGCCGGTACAAAAATGATGCAACATACAGCTGATAAGCTGTTTTTGTCAAGAATTCTTGTCGCACAGTATCATATGGTTATAAGGACATTTCCTATTTAATATATATATATATATATATATATATATATATATATATATATATATATATATATATATATATAAATATATATATATATATTATATATATATATATATATATATATATATATATATATAATATATATATATGTGTGTGTGTGTGTGTGTGTGTGTGTTTTTGTTTAATGTTTAATGTTTTCTATGTGCAAATATTCTGTGTAAAAAAATGTAAATAATAAAGGTGTTTTATTTCCCTATTTATTTTGTTCAAGTGCATGTAGTCTTTGTAATAAAAGGAATATGATACTTCTGAAAGTTAGGTTAAGTAAAGCTAGGGAAAAAGATATACAGAAATTGTATTTAAACATTTGAGTTTGTGTTACATTAATTGACCCTAATCGTTTAATCAATGGATCACGGATGGGCAAAGAGCTATGATTTTATGAATTTGATTTATTGGTATATTGAATAATTGATATTTTATATTATAAACAAAAAAAGAATAAAAGATTTAGCAAAAACAAATTGTTTTTAATAAATTTTATGTTATGTTTATACAAAAAACTTATTTTTAATGGTTTATTATACAAAGAACTTATTTTCACGCTGTTATACCAAAATGAAACCAGAATAAAACGTAAAGCAGTAAATCAATAGTGTATGGCCGGATGGGTAGGATAGGGTGGAGTGTTTGCGCTACAGCTTAAAAAAAATTAACATTTTTAGTGAGAAACATAAAATGTTTTATAAAATTAGATAAATAAAAAGTTTCAAAATAGTAAATAAGCTTTTAATATTTTTTTAAAATAAATAGAAAAATGTAAAAAAAAAAAAAAATACAAAGTTTTAAAATAAATTTTTTTTAAAATAAATAAATAAAAATAAAACTATAAATATAAAATAATATTTTAGAAATAATAAAAACATTAAACAAAATATAATTGTAAAAACTTAAAAAATAAAAGTTAAAAATAATAAAACTTTAAACAAAATATAAATGCAGAAATAAAACAGAAAATAATAAAAACCTAACAAACAAAATAAAACAAAATTTTTAACAAAATATAAAATGTAAAAAATGAAAGATAAAGAACATTTAAGTTGAAAAAAATATGGAAATTATAAATAAATAAATTATAAATAAATTCAAAAAATATAAAATCGAAAAGTGAAAAGAATAATAGATATTATTGGTTTTGAAATAAATCAAAGTGTTTGTCAACTAATAACAACTTATATCTATGTCGTATGAACATCTGTAACATACGCTTTAATGTATAATGAACATAAAAAATATCTATAATCGTAATCATCAATAACATACTCATGAAAGATGAGTGTACAAAAATTAGGCAACGACTGCAGGATACCGTGAGAGACTGAAAATTAAATTTCGTAAACGCATACCCAATAAAAAAAATTGTTAAAAATTCAAAGCACATGCTATCTGTAGATTTCAATTCCTCCTAGAGGGTCTTCTCTGTAAAATAAAAGCGAATCTCTAAAGCTTAAAGAAAACTTTTATAGGTCTAAATATTCTTAAAAATTTTATACAAAAAGGTCATGAATATCTGAACTCGTTCACACAAATATTTATATTCCGTAAACGCAGCTACAACAAACACGAAATTCTTCTCGCAAAACGCCTGAAATTGCGGGAACTTGCGGTAGAAGGCATAAAAATCCAAAAACGCTAGAACTTGCGATAAAATATGTGAAATTGGGGCAAATGGGGGTTCGAAACCTCAAATTTTGTGACTTATGGTTAAAAAATCGGACTCAGCGGGAGAAAATATACACTCTGGTCAGACGAAAAGTCAAAATACCAAAAAAACATTAAAAAGCACCAAAATTTGACAAAAACATTATTCTAGGGAAGAATGTTCGCCACCCATCGAAGTCGAACTCATACTACTTTATATATATATATATATATTATATATATATATATATATATTATTAATTATTATATTATTAATATATTATATATATATATATTTATTATATTTATATATATATATATATATACCTATATATATATTAATTTGTTTATATTTATTTAAAACACTGGCGTATAATTTACATAGCCAGAAAATCAGCAAACATCATTTATCCAGAGCAGAAGTTGAAAATTTCTCCTTTTTGGGAGGAGCATTCTATTTAAAATTTCATCTTTAATATTCCGTAATACATTGTTTTCCACAGATTCTTTAAGTTCCCTCCCTTCGCTCTGTTTATTATATATATTATATATATATATATATATATATATATATAATAATATATATTATATACTATATATATATATATATATATAAATATATATATATATATAATATGTGTGTGTGTGTGTGTGTGTGTTGTTGTGTGTGTGTGTGTGTATGTTACTGTTTATCCATAAAACATTATTTCATTTTCTTTAACCACATTCAAAGAAAATATACTCACATAGTAAACATTTTTTTATTGAATTATTTGGAATCATGATGAATTGTAAATATATGTTTTTATTGTTTTGACTTGGTAATGTAGTACTGAATAATGTAATTTTTGTTGTTTTAGCATTTTGTATGCCTTATTTGTGAAAATAATCTTATTCCTAGTGAAAATGGTTCTATTTTGAGCGCTAGTATGCTCTCTCTCTCTCTCTCTCTCTCTCTCTCTCTCTCTCTCTTCTCTCTCTCTCTCTCTCTCTCTCTCTCTC
>JABUQX010083278.1:10000-22500 GCA_015478945.1 Trachelipus rathkii | reverse complement strand
CTTTTACGAATTTTTATGCTAAAAAAATAACCTAGACCTAAGCCTAACATATAATGGAAAAACAAACTAACTAAAAATTTTCCAGCTCCTCGTATTTATCTACTTAATCGAATAAGTTCATTTGAGTTATAAATATAATAAATGTTAGAGTGAAATACTGGAAGAGGAACAATATTAAAATCTATATATACATATAAATATATATATAAATAATATATATATATATAACATATATATATATAGTATATATAATATGTAGTATAATATATATTATATATATATATATATATTATATATATATATATCTATGGGAAAACGGATTTGAAGTGAAAATTTTCATAAAAACAAATTTTTTTTCAAGCCATTAATAAAGAAATTTTTTTTTTTCATTTTACAAAAAAAAATCGTTTTTTTTTTAAAGCTTTATTATAATATGCATGTGAAATCTACGTCATTGAAGAGTAATTACAAGAGGAGTAAAAACAAAATAATATAATACTGTATTATAATGATATTTAATCGCCTTTTAAAAAAACGCGGTCCCCGATTTGAATCGGGGCGAAAATGGTAAAGAAGATGGGAAAAAAATGGATAAGATGGAAAGGAAAAATGAAAAGAAATACAGAAATATATATAAATAATATGAGTACACATCCTTATAGAACATGTTCATATAGCTTATATGAAAAAAAAAATCAAAAAAATAAAATAATAAAACTCCAAAAAACGTGGTTTTATCATTTTACCCCAGATTTAGTTTTAGCCATATTTGGTTAATTTTAACATCTATCAGTACTGTACCTGATACTTTTTACAACTGCCTTATTTGTTTGGTAGCATTATCTGAATAAAAGAAATTTGGAAGTGTAGAGCCCAATTTTTGTTGCTAGAGCAAAAATTCAGTGTGAAGAAAAATATATAAATACTCCGAAAAAAAAAATATTAAAAATATTTATGAATTTAAATTTGAATATTTTAATTAACTAAAAAGGTACATTAAAGCATAGTCTACAGGAATACAGCTTTAAAAAAGGCTATAATTAATTATGACAACCCTTGTTAATGAATAAACTTGTGAAAATTATTAAATTTTTGGGGGGCATTTATTCATTGGTTCCGCAGCCGAATCCGAACAATCAAATACGCCTAGTGCATCTTTACCCACGTTAGTTTTGTGACATTAATTTTTCTTACACTTGCCCATAGTTTCCCGTTAATGGTAACACATCTGCTATCCTAGATTAATTTTAGCAACTTGCCTTATTTGTTTGGAGCAATTATCTGAATAAAAACTTGAATGTAGAAACCTTAGTTTGTAGAGCAAAATTCCATGAAAAAATTATACTCCGAAACAAAAAAAATGATAACATATATTTACATCATATTTTATTATCTTAACAAAAATGTATATAAAAGCATAATCTACGAACAGCTTTTAAAAATGTTATACACTATTACATTGTACCATAAATTTGAAATTTACAATTTTGTTGAGGCATTTATTATTTTTCCCCGCGTTACCATTTTACCCCTTTTTACGGATATAAATAAATATATATATATATAGTATTATATAATATATATATATATATATAATATAAATATATAATATATATATATATATATATATATATATATTATATATATAGCTATATGACAGACAAAAACAGACAAGAACACTAGCCTGGTATAAGACTCGGAGAAAAACATTGGCGTTATATATATATAATATAGTATATATTTTAGAGTGTAGCGGATATCCGCATCCGCATCCGCATATGCAGATATCCGCATCAATTTTCACTATCCGCATCCGCAACCTCTGCATCAATTTTCACTATCCGCATCCGCAGAACCTCATCCGCATAAATGTTTTTGCGGGATAGCGGAGTATTCATCATGAATTAATTATGAGTATCGTGTGTGCCTACCTTATATATATAAATATATATGATATATATATATATATATATATATATATATATATATTATAATATATATATAAATATATATAATATATATATATATATATATATATATATATATATATATAGAGTATATTATATATATATATTATATATAAATAATTATATATAATATATATAGGCTATAACTATATACTATATATATATTTCTTAAAAAAAATAAGGACTTTCAAGGATTACAGAAACAGTCATGATGGAGATAGATCTATCTCCATCATTGACTTGGTTTCTGGATCCTTGAAAGGTCCGTTACTTTTAATACAGATTAGGTTATATACTCTATATATATATATATATATATAATATATATATAATATATATATATATATATATATAAAAATAGATATATATATATATATATATATATATATCTGATTGTGTGCGAGCTTGCTCTTTTTTCGTTATGGTTAAAATTCTCAACTCGTTCAACAATGAATAGAGCAGGGAAAATGACGATGCCAGACTACATAATCTCATTCTTTGTCACCTATTGCAATTATTATATATATATATATAATATATACTATATATATATACTATTATTAATATTATTATATTTCTTAATTAATTATATAATATATTATATCACTAATATATATATATACCTATATATATTATATATATCGATATTACTAATAATATATATATATAATATATATATATATATATATATTACTATATACCTAATATATAATATATATATAATATATTATATTATATTATATTATATACTATTATATATATATACTATATATTATATAATATATAAGATTGAAATTAATTTTAAAAATATTAGATATATTCGGATAAATAATTAATAATTATTCTTGAATCTGGCAAAACATTGTCGTCAGACGAAATTGACCTTCAGGTACGAACATACGCAATACGATTAGTTGAATTGGACACCTTGTGAATGTATATCGCTAGGCCGTCTCGTCACTTTTTGATTTATTCCTTCATTTGCATTACGGTAGTTTTTTTAAGAAATACGTAAATTCATTTATAGCGTGGTGTTATTTAAATAATAGAAATATAAAATTTCATTATGGCTTCTAAAAAGAATGAAGTGTGGAAATTTTTCGAGGATATTTCCAAGGAATAAGCGCAATGTTAAGTTTGTCAGATTAAACTCTCACTGAAATTCCGAGGAACTAGTAACTTGCAATTAAAATACTCAGAAATTATAAAGAGATTCAAGAAAGAAAAAAAAGTTAAATGCTCTAAAACTGAGGCACAACTAGAAGCAGTAGCTTCTTCAGCAGTAATTGTTGAGAGAAAAACTAGGCAGGAAACTATCATGAACAGTGTCGACAAGTTAAAAAAAGTTGAATAAATTTGATAAAAAACAAAGTCACTGATATAGATTGCTGAAATGATTGTTTAGACGATTGCCTTTAGTCATGTAGATGATTACTGGCCTTTCAAAGATTGATAAAAAAAGCTTCGCCACAGTATGTTTTAAAACAAACTTTTATAGAGACTTGATTTGGGAAGAAATCCATTCATTGGTAGGAGATAAAATATCATCAAAATTGTATCTTTCCTAGCTGAGATATGTAAATTACCATTTACAATTGCTGAGTGGTCTAACATTACCTCTGGAGTCTCTCTTTTATCACTCACTTGTCATTCAATTAATGAAAATTTTCAAAGGCAGTACTTTGTACCAGGTGCACACCCTCTTTTAGAACGTCATACAGGGGATTATCTTGGAACAGTATTTAAGGAAATGCTGAATAAATGGAACATTTCATTAAATCAAGTGCACTGTGTAGTGAGAGATGGCAGCTACTAACATAAAAAGAGCTCTTAATTTGGTGGAAGTGAAAAAAGTTAACTGCTTTGCACATCAGATACAGTTAGTAATTAAGAGTGCTATCATCTCTCAGAGATGCGTATCAGAGTTATTAGCCAAGTGTAGGTTAATTGCTGCACACACTTCAATCACTCAGTTGCAGCTCAAAGTGATCTAAAGAAAATACAGTCGAGGCTAAATGTTCCCCAACTTTCTGTAATAACAGGATGTTCAAACTCGTTGGAAAGTAGTTTATTACATGCTTGAGAAGGACCGTAAGCAATGAGAGAAATAAATCGAAGCCGTCTTGCCTTATGCTTCAAAACAACACAAAGTAGAAGGCATGTCTGACTGGTATGATTAATGCGATTCTTAGGGAGTAATTGATTACTAATCTAAAAGCGTTTAGAGTAAACACAAGGATCTATTAGCTCAGAAAATTCTTGTTTGTCAGGAGGGATTCCTCTAGTTGCAACGGTGAAAGCTGTGCTAAATAATGCTATTAAAAGTAAGGACTGCAAAAGATGACGAAACAATCTATTCTGGAAATGGATTAAGTTAGATTTCATAAACTCTGCAATGACGATGACCGCATTGTCGCAAGTTAGCAACTTTTCTGGATCCTTGATACAAAACCAAATCTTCTTGAACCACGTGTTTCACAGATGGTTAAAATTAATTTAGGAGGACCTTATGTGAATGAAATGCTGCTAAGATGCAGGAAATTCACCAGCGCAATAAAAAGCAGCAAAAAAATCACAGAACAGACACCACCACATTACCATCTGCTAGCGCGAACACCCATTGCTGAATCCCGGTATAACTTTCTTTTTGGCTTCTAGCACGATGATAGATTTTGTTTCAAGGCGCTTCAAAGACACTCTATCATTGATCGAAGAACATCTAAAGCGGAAAACGCTCTGTGGAATCAGATAAAGATCCACTGGATTGGTGGCGTGATATTGTAAAAGTTTCCCATCTTTGGCAGAACTCGCCAGGGAAATACTTAGCCAATTGCCCCGATCAACAAGCCTGTTCGCAGTGGAGCGTTTTTCAGCGGTGGCAGGTCTCATTTACGGACGAAAAGAGAAGCAGGACTCTCCCCTGAACAAGGCTCAGAGCTTATTTGTTTTCTCGGAGCGCACAATTGTGAGAACTGATTAATTTCAAGTATCAAAATAATATAACCTTTATCCAAATGTGGTGGAGGCTGGGGAAAGAGGGTTGGTGGAGTGCATTAAGAGTATGGGTCCACGCTCCACGCGCTTGGGAACACCAGATATATATATATATACATATATATATATATTATATATAATTATAATATATATAGATTATTATATAATATATATTATATAATAAGGTATGCGCCAAAATTCAGAACTGAAAAACTAACTAACGTATATACTCTTATTTATCATGTACGTACGCGTATATGTATATATATATATATAAATATATATTTGGCTAAGAAACTCTCTAAAACTTAACTATCCGCAATCCGCGGATAGTGATATTTACTCATCGCATCCGCATCCGCGGATAGTGAAACAATCACTACTCCGCCATCCGCCAAATCCGCATTCTGCATCCGCGGATAGTGAGAAATCACCTCAGCACGAGGTATTAAACAGTCTAGTAGAAGAAACGAATCTATTTTTAAAATTTTCCTAATGTTACGAATAAAATTCCTCTTATTTTTTTGGCGAAAGTTGGTCAAATAAATGGAAATTATTATGCATAAATTAAAACGAGTGAAGGTAAGATAACGCTATTAAATAACGCGTTTTAACCCCATAAAAATGGCGGCAGTTCATGGGGCCAATCGAAGGCGGAGGGACTGCGTCTGTGAATTTAGGTTGTACTTATAAATATTAAAGTAATTCTTGAGATTTACTATAGAAAACGTGTAGAAAAACAAAACGTTGTAGAAGAAGAACTCAAAGTATATATTATATATATATATATATAGATATGAGTAAGATTATGTATATAATTATATAATAATATATATAATATATAATATATAAATATATATATATAAATATATATATAGTAATATATATATATAATACTATATATATATAATGAATATATATAACATATATATAATATCAGTGTCGCTCGTGAACCAAACATGGAGGCACTTCCAATATAGTTATACATATAATATATTTACATATATATATACTTATATATATAGGAGATAGAGTATATTATAAACGTATTTTATTTTTCATAATATATTATTTATAATATATAATATAATATATAACTATATATTATATATAGAGAGCGACTCCTACACTCGTTGCTACTTCGTGCTCTAGCACGAGTTTTATTATTATAGAAATTGAACGATATTCTTTCAAAATTTGTGCAGTTGATGATAAAATTCTCTTATTTTTTGCTAAAATAGGTCATCTGAAGGAATACATTACATTGTACAAATGAAAGATTTATGTAAATTTAAACAAAAAGTGAAGCATCATCGCCATGAATATACCCTATATTTGTTAATTCAATTAAAATTGTGATAACGGCTGGGCTACCTCTCAACAAATGCAGGAGAGAGCAATATTTCAATTTTCAAGACGGGTAGTACAATACATATCGTGAATTTAATTATTTGTACAAGTTGTTTTTTTCCTGTCTAAAGAATCTAATAAAACACTCGTTTAATTTAAGAAAAAAAATTAAAAAAACTTTACTGATGGAGCAAAAAAGCTTATAAAATAGTTCAAATATTAAATTCATAATATCTGAATTTGAAAGGAAAACTAAGATACCCATAAAACCAATTATATGATAAAAGAGAGAATTGTAGGAATGGATAACTCAAATAGTTTGTATTTAAAATAATTATTTTTGGACTATATACTATAAATAAATAAATAGAATAAATGAAGCTAATGAACTAGATTGATGAATATTAATGTGGTCTTTTCTTTTTTTAAGTGAGTTCTTGCATCATATTAATTTCACGACACCTTTGCCTCCGTAGAAGTCCTTTAAAGAAAAAACTTTGCCTCAAAGGCCCGTGTCCTGCATTTTCGTAGCATAAGTGGTTATGATTTCCTGTTGTATAAAGGTCCTGTAACATTTTTTAAAGATGTTAATTGATGTTTGATTTAATTTAAGATATGAATGCTAAAGAATAGGGTAAATATGTATATCGTGTTCTATTATAATTTATTCGAAAATTAAAGGTTTATTTTTGTCCTCCTTCTCCATTTGAAAAATGCTAAGTTTACACAGAAAAAGGTTATTATTAAAAGATCAAAATTACAACTAAAATTGTTAACAAAAATATAGTAAATTTAGTATAAAACTCCCTCCTCTCTTCTCCTCTCTCTCTCTCTCTGCTTCTACATTCGTCTCTCTCTTCTCTTTCTCTCTTCATCCTCTCTCTCTCTCTCTCTCTTCTCTCCTCTCTCTCTCTCTCTCTCTCTCTCTCTCAATATTACTATATAATAATATATATATATATATAACTAATAATATATACTATATATATATTATAAATATTAAATAGATATATATATACTATATATATATAATATATATATATAGTAATATATATACTATATATATATATATATATATATATATATATATCATATAAAATATATAGATATATATATATATATATATTAAATAAAGTTTTTGTTAATAAATTTTTATAAAAAAATTGGATTTCGAGAGAGGAGGCTTTGTGAGAAAAATCCTCAAAATAGACAAAAAGAATCAAGATTTCGTTACGTGCCATGACACACCAGTGTTTTGAAAGCGATTATTAATTTGCTTTCTTGGAGCACAAATCAATTCCTCCAGTCATGATCCTTATGAAAAAATAATGTTTTCGCAAGAGAATAAATGATCTTAATGTAAAATTCTTTATTTTCATACTAAACAGTTGTGAAATTGTTTGATTCTTATTTTTTTGCTTGATACTGATAAATCTATAAATTTTAAAGAATTGTACTTCCCATATGAAAACAAAAACCAGCTGTGATTCCTATATCTCTACGTTCTTAATTGTATACCTACCAATGTGTACGAAATTTATTAAAAACATACTTTACAATTACACTACCTTAAAGCAGTAAATCAGTCAATCAAAGAGGGTTTACCTAACACCTAAGGGAGATTAGTATGCTTTTTAGTTTTACTGCTTTACTGCCTTTTTAACTCATATGTCTTACTGCTTTTCTGCTTTAATACATATGTTTTACTGCTTTACTCCCAATAATTTATAAACATTACTATTAACCTTAAAGCAAGAATCAGTAAATCTCAATTAGAGGTGTTACCTAACACCAAAGGGATTAGTATGCTTTTGTTTTACTGCTTTACTTGCTTAACTCCATATTTTACTGCTTGAATCATTGTTTTTTACTGCTCGTATACTCACATGTTATTTATTGCTTCACTCAGTATAATTTATTAACATTACATACCTATAAAGCAGTAAAAATCAAGTACAAACCCAATAGGGGTTACCTATCTCCAAAGGGCAATTAGTATGCTTTGTCGTACTTTGCTATACTGCTTCATGAACTCGAGCCACTGTTTGGACTGCTTGTAATCTCAATGTTTACTGCTTTAACTCACATGGTTTACTGCATTTAATCATATAATTTATTAACATTACATTACCTAAAGCGAGTAATCAGTAAATTCAAAAGAGAGTAGTTTTACCTATCCCAAAGGATTAGTATGCTTTTGTTTTACTGCTTTACTGCTTTAACTCATGTTTTACTTGCCTTTATCATGTTTACTGCTTTAACGTCATATGTTTTACTGCTTATAAACTCATGATATTTATTAACATTACATACCTAAGCAGTAAATCAGTTAAAATTCAAAATAGAGGTGTTATAGCAACAAAAGGGGATTAGTAGATGGCTGTTTGTTTTTACTGCTTTTACTGCTTTTACTGTTTTAACTGTTAACTCCTATGTTTTTACATGCTACTTTAACTCATATGTTTTATTAACATTATTGTTTTAAATCATATGCTTTACTGCTTTAACTCATATATTTATTAACAGTATGTTTTAATCACTTTATTTTTTATTATGTATTTTATTATTTTTTATTTTTATTTAATACTTTTATCTTTTTATTTTTATTATTTTTATTTTATCTTTTGATTATTATTAATTTTTATTATTATTATATTTTTATTTTATATTTATACTTTAGTGTTATTTACTTTCATGCCTCTATTGTTATGCTTATTATTTAAACACGCACCACACACACCACACACATCACACACACCACACACCACACACACACACACACACACACAGACACACACTTACACATACGCACACACACCACACACACACACACACACACACCCGCGATGCTAAACATATCAAAATTAAAGTTGCCTTTATGCTGATGAACTTTAATTTATCGTTAAAACTCTTTATGTTATAATCTTGAAACCGTACATTTACTTACTCATTCCAATGCCTATAACTACAATTCATTTCAAGTTCTAAAACTTCTATAATAAATTCAATCATTTATCTTTGAACAAAGAATTTAGTTATTAACTCTTTGTAAATACTTCTCATTTAAGAGATATTTCAAGTTTTAAAAATAATTTTTACTAAAATTTTTATGAAATTTTATAAAAAACATATATTTTACAGACCTTAAAGCAATAAATCAGTAAATCAGTAAGGCAAAGACCCAGCAACCCCTCTACACAAGCTATGCCACCCGTTTTGTTCTATTGCTTACTGCTTGTAACATCAACTTTAGCCATGTAATAAGTAAAAATAACAAAATAAGCATAACATGTATTTTATTAAATCATTCTAGGTTTTTATTTAAAAATAACAAATATTCACTTATATTATTCGCTCGATGTTAAGTAAAAATATTTCAAAGGATTTTATTAGCTTGTAGGTTTCTTATTATTATTATTATTGAATCTATGACATTGACCAATACCAGCACGCCTCGTGAAAACAACAAACAACCACGGCACTCCTACAGATACGAAAACTGAACCTTCTCTCTGGTAAAATGTGTTAGAATAACTACTTTAGGCTCAGTAATTTAGATAAGCCTCTTTTTGTACCCGGGCATTAGGCCCTAATACCAGTGTCAAAATAATATAATTTCAAACTGACCTTTCTGTAAAAATCTGGTGCAATAACCAGCGTTACTAGGCCTAAATTAGCCTAAATTTTAGGATTAAGCCCTTTTGGTATTCCGGCTAATTTAAGCCTAATACCAGGTCATAAGGTAATTCCAGTATATTATTATTATTATTGGTTATTATTATTTTTATTAAATTATATTTAAAACTGATACAATTTGGATCGATATCACCTTTAAAGCATGGTAATAAGAACATATTGAATCAGTTCGTGTGAGTTGGATGGAGTAATGCCTATCTCATATATGACCGTCAGCATGTGATTGTCGAGAATTATTTTTATCGTCCTTTTGTTTCTAAGGTATGTAAAACTGTTTTTCATATCCTGGCTATTTGTGATTGGATGAATTTAACTAGTTCTTTAAACTGTGTAATTTGAAGCAGGTGTGTTTTATCTATCGTTTTAGAACCCAAAAACTCATTTTAAATCAGTGCCATTTTTAGCTGTTTAAGCGGTGCATAAGTTATCTGTATGTATTAAAAGTGTTTTATTTTTACTAAGTGTATATCCATATTTATAGTAAATGACTATCATTGACGGAATAATGTATTACTGATTATGATTTATTGCTTTAAGTACGTAAGAATATATTGTTTTTTATAATAAAATTTCATAAAATTTTATAAAAAGTATTTTAAAAACTTGCGATAGTTATAAACGGAAGAGTATTAACAGGAATAATAAATTCTTTGTTCAAAGATAATGATTATTATTATAGAACGTATTAAGAAACATTTGAATAATTTAGTATAATTGAAAAGACTAATTTAAAGTGTTACGTGTTTAATTAAAACACTAAAATTTTAATAAAATTATGTTTCCATACAAAAGAGCTTCAATTTGAAATTTTAAGCATGGCGGGTGTGTGTGTGACTGTGTGGTGTGTGTGTGTGTGTTGCGTGTGTGTGTGTCACGTTGATGGTGTGTGTGTGTTGTGTGTGATGATGATGGTGTGTGTGATGCTGTGTGTGTGTGTGTGTGTGTTACAATAATAATAACAATAGGCTAGAAGTAAATAGGCTTGATGTATAATAAGTAGAGAGAAATTTAAAATAAAAACAAAAAAAACTAATGCTGCAAAAAAATAAAAATAATAAAAAAAAATAAAAAATAATAAAAACAAAAGTTTTAATATAATAAAATTAATAATAATAATAAAAAAATAAAAAGTATTAAACATTAATGTTAGAAGAAGGATGAGTCTTGATACCAGAAGTGTTATGAATAGAAACGTAAAATATTTTCCTTACGCAACTTTCCAAGCAGTTAAAACATAAAGTCTTTAAGCCTTCTTTAACGAACCAAAACAGTTAAGCAGTAAAACAAAAAGCATACTAAATCCCTTTGGGTGTTAGTAAACACCTCTATTGATTTACTGATTTACTTGCTTTAAGGTATTAATGTTAATAAATTATATGAGTTTAAAGCAGTAAAACAGTAGCTGTTACAGCAATCATAATATGAGTAAAGCGGTTTAGAAGTGAGTTTAAAGCAGAAACGTAAAACAAAAGCATACTAATCCCTGTGGTGCTAGGTAACACCTCTTATTGATTTACCATTTACTGCCTTTAAGGTATGTATGTTAATAAATATATGAGGTTTAAGAGTTAAAACATGTGAGTTAAAGCAGAAAACATTGAGATAAAGCAGTAAAACATGAGTTAAAGCAGCGTAAAGCAGGTAAACAAAAGCATTAACTGAATCCTTTGGTGCAATACGGTAACACCTCTAGTTTGATTTACTGATTTCACTGCTTTAAGGTACTGTAATGTTAATTAAATATATGGAGTAAGCAGTAGAAACTATCGTGTGAGTAAAGCAGTTAAAACATGGAGTTAAAGCAAGTAAAACATGAAGTTAACCCTTTGATCGCCAGAGTGATGAATTCCGCTTATAAATAAAAAAATTTTGTTATAATATCTTCATTAGACCTCTAAAAAGGCGGTTTTGATTATTTTTTTTTTTTTTTATTTATGCCAGTTTATGCCCAAAAATAGGGTGATGCAAATAATGCATCTCACGGCGTTAAGATCGTCATAACAAAAAAACTGCACCTCTTTATTCAAATTCAGACTTTTAGAATTGAATATATATATATATATTATAGAATTATATATATAATATATATATATATATTATTACATATATATATAATAGATATATAATTAAGTATACTATAATATATATATATATAGTATATATATAGATATATAAATATTTATATATATATATATACATAGCTATATATATATTATATAAACATTATATTATATAGTATATATATATACTTATATATATATATATATATATGATATATATATATAATAATTATATATATTTTCATATATATTATATATATATATATATATATATAATATATATATATATATTTAGTAATATATATATATATATTTGGTATAGGTATATTATTCTATATATATATATATATAATAATATATAATAATATATAGTATTATACATAATTATATATATATATATATACTATAATATATTATTATAGTATTTTAATAT
>JABUQX010083278.1:0-5000 GCA_015478945.1 Trachelipus rathkii | reverse complement strand
AGTTATTTACGGTTCGAGATCAAAAAGACTATCGTTCCACGTCCCTTACTTCTCGAAACCAATAAAAAATAAAAATAATTCAAATTAAAAATAATTATATACGTAAATAATCAAATATTTATAATAACTTATACAATAACCTTTAAATAAAGAACAAGTAACTATCTTAAACACAAAAAAATGATTAAAATAAAATTTCGATATCTCAAATAGGTCTAAAAGTGTAACTGATTCGAAATTCTTCCATAGTTATCTCCTCTCTCTCCTCATCTCTCTCTCTTCTATGATAATATATATATATATATATATATATATATATATATATATAATATATATATAACTATAATAGATATATATATATATAGTATATAATATATATATAATATATAATATATATATTATATTATATAGATATATATTATATCAGTGGCGTAGCTAGATATTTTCACATGGGTAGCAAGATAATATACATATATATATATATATAAATATATTATATATATATATAATCATATATAATAATATTATAGTAATATATTATATATATATAATATATTATATTTATATCATATTATATCATCTATATATATATATTATTTATATATATATATATATATAATATATACTATATTTAGAATATAATATATAATATATATCTAATATCAATAGCTACAACAAAAAGGAAAACATTTTTTATTTGGGTAAACTTTTTTAAATTGTCGAGCTTTGGTATAATACAATTTATATATATATCATATTATATATTATATATTATATAATATATATATATATAAAATAATATAATATATATAATATATAGCATATATATACATATATAATTATATATATATCATTTATATTATATATATATATATAATATTATTATTTAATATATTATAATTTATATAATATATATAATATATATATATATATATATATAAATATATATATATATAAGAGAGACGAGAGAGAGAGAGACGAGAAATATTAATTAAATTGCAAGTGCATAAGAGGGCAACACACTATCGACGCACGAAGATCAGGCGGCCAAAACGACCTCCACCTTAATCAGTACATTGGAGCGATTATCGAGACTATTTTATTTCAGCTACGCGATGTTACCTAGCGAAGTTAAGGGAGTATATAGGCGGCAAAAGCCTAAGTAGCTCATTCTTGGTTAAATGAAAGAAAAAATGTGATAGTTATGGTAAAGTATAGAAATTGCAATAAATGATTAAACATTTTTTTTATATTTTTATTTGTTTTTCTTAATTATTTAATTTTCTTAAAAATAAGATAGGCAATGCCTACCCAGTCTATCCCTTAACTTACCGCACTGACTATATATATATAGCTATATATATAATAATATATATATATATATATTATAAGATATATAACTATAATACATATATATATAATATTATATATATATATATAATAATATATATATATAATATATATATATACATACTAGCTAGTCGTAGTTATTACTAATTAATACCGATATCTACGCACTGAGTAATAGAAGCTACAATATTATATATATATAATAACATATTACTACTATATAAAATTTACCGTATACCATACAAATAAGTTAGACTAACTAATACATCCCATAGTATATAATATAATATTATTATAATTATATTATTATTATTATTATTATATCTATTAAATTATTTATATTATATTATATTTACTATATTTTGAATATTATATGCCATATTATTATATATTACATTATTATTAACTCTATTATTATTGATTCATTATATATATATAATATTATTATCGCTTATTATCTATTAAATAATTATTATTTCGTTATCTAGGCTTCGATCCACGGCGTCTGCTCTATATTGACTTGATTTAACAAAGTAACTCACATATTACCACGAATCTCACGCTTACGATCTGTGGACCTTAAAATTCTCCTAAACTTCGCCGAGTGCCGTGGGTATTCCCGTATGTGTACTGGAGTTCTATATACATTTTTGATTCTATGACCAACGTGGAAACACGAACAGGTTAAACGACGGTAAGCCTTCAGGCAAAAAGATCGGATAAGTGTAGATGCAAAGGGACGGTGAAAAGTCGTGAGTCATGACCACGTGGGTGCGGGTGTAAGTAGGCTGTGTGTGTGTGTGTGTGTTGTGTGTTGTGTGGGTGTGTGTGTGTGTGCGTGGGTTGTGTGTGTGTGTGCTTAGGTGTGTGTTAAGTTAGGATAGATACAGGGTAGTTACCTACATACGTTCTTAAGGTTACCAAAAAAGAACGTCATAGAGCCAAAAATTTAGCTGGGTCAAAATTGACCATGGAAGACCAAAAGGGGGCGTTAAAATACGAGGCAATTACGTACGACGGATGCTCCGCATCCGTCTAGCTAGTCCCTTCTTCTAAAGGACGTCAAAAGGATCAAGGCCAAAAGCGTCACAGGCCATAAAAAGGTCAATAGGCCCAAAAAAAATGGTCAAGATCTTGCCAAATCCACAAAGGTCAAGGTCGGTCGCAAGGGCAGTGACGGCTGGTTAAAAAGAGGATAGGTCGGTCAAGGTCAGGTGGGTAAATCAAGGCCAAAAATTACTCCAGACTAGTACTCTTCGTACAATCAGTGTTACCAATGATGAAACAAAAAAACAGTTTTTATTGCAATCCTCTTTGGAACTTCAGAGTAGTTAATAGTCATAAAGACCTATGGTAAATAATCTAAAAAATTGATGATGATGATGCTGATATATATATACATTTTTATGGTTCGTAACTTCTTAATAGTTAAGAATTCACAGTTTTTACACTATACAATCTAGAAGCACATTAACTGGTTTTGCGTGAGCTGCGTGACATGTGTCTGTAGTTAGTGAGGATAATATAGCAAAACTATTGTTTCTATGACCCTTTTTCTTCACACTTTTATCGGAGATGGAATGGATCAAAATACATTATAAATTAGTTCCTGAAGTATTTCACTTTCCTCAGCAGATGGAGTTGAGTCCTAAATTTATCCAGAGGTGGCATGGAAACTCGGTACGTCTGGTAAATTTCAAGACCAAGGTCAGTGATATGGAAGTCCTGTCTGGGTCAAAATTTTTCAAGAGGAAAGTCGGAGTGGGAGTTGGGAGGTTGGTACGAATAATTTTGAACCGGACTCCCCACACCCTGGGAAGAAGCAATCACGCGCTCGCTCTTCTGGTTTTCCTGGTTGGTTGCAGTGGAGAAGACACATCATATGAGTAGGGCCGAGACGAGGGTCTGCATCACTGTACATTACATTCTGCCACCCGTCGACCCGCCCGACCACTTGCACCATGATGTCAGCATTGTTCTTGCTGTTGGGAAGTAACATGTGGGCACAGCAGACAAGGGGGTCTTTGATTTGACCTATGTGAACGAGAATCCCACAAATTGTTTCCGTAGCGATGTGTTGATGCTCGCTGATGCAGTTTGTCTAGTGTGATAGAGCTGTTAACACTGACTCATTAAACAGGTGGACTAGCCGGTCGATTTACCCAATATATTAACATCTAGAGAAAGTTAATGTAGAAAACCAAAAATTTAATGAAAAAACCGCCCCATTCCAATCCATTCTCTTTTTACATTCGATACAGATACGACCACACCTTTAGCAAATATTTAACGATCCAGAAACATATTCAACGAGTATCAAATCCCAACATATAGAAGATCTTAGTAATTAGAAAATAACTTATGGCTGCGTTAAGAACATAAAAATTAACTACATTTATTTCTATAAGATTGTTAAATATTAAAAATTAAGACGATGCGCAAAAAATGACTAAAAGTGTTCTTACGTTAAACCTAACAGATTAAAGAACATAGCTTGCAAGTTGTCCAGACTCTTGTCATACTCGTCCTCCTAAAACTACCAAACTATTGCCTGGACCATACAAGACTTTCAGTATGTCAACCGGTAGCCATTTAAGATACATCCGTCCTCTGATTGGACCCTTTTACTATATACAGATTGTAATAAATAGACGCAGACATCCTAAATAAACAATGACACTTCCCCCAGACTTTTATTAGAAGAAAACTATAAGAGATCAACACTCTCTTAACCTCATAATTTCATTTTACCAATATACCATGATATGAAAACAAAACCGATAAAGAAGTGCGTAGATATATATAAAACTTAAAATATCAGTCAGAAAAAGAGGAAGAAAGCAAATGAAAATCTAATTTTAAAAAATGGCATCATATAGAGCAAAAGACGGGGTGAAAAGGATATATTACAGATCGTTAAACCTATATAGCCAGCCGTTGAACCTTCGAGCTTCGAATGCTTCCTACTTGGACATCCGTGAAGCGCTTTCCGGCATGTTTGGACTGCGTCAGGCTAACCGTTTGTATTCCCCACTTTCAATGTTCTGAAACAGCTGGATGTACCGCCTCCTGTATATCGGAATACACACACGGAATACCCTCAACATGAGAATGTCGCATATATAAGTTATGAAAACTCCGAGATCCGAAATGATCTTTCAACTATATTTAAAGACAAGAGCACAACACAATATATAATCCCCTTGATAACAGCATAAAAAGAGGGCTTCTCCATCATAAAAAGAAGAATAAATGATTTTTATGAATTGCGCCCCTAGGGGAAATCGTGCTCTTAAAGACAACATAAAACCAATCATAAACAATATAACGAAAAGGTCCAATTTTCGTGAAAACATCTTTAAATGACAAAAAGTTAATGTAAGTTATAATTATTGTTTTTATAATTCATTATTTATTTATTATATTTTTGTCATTAGTTTACCACAACATTTTTTATGAATTACGCTTTCGAAAATATTAAAAATAAAATTTATCTGTAATAAAGAGAGAAAGATATAAACCGAAAGAAAAACAGTACTGAAGAAGACGCAGTTTTTTTTAATTCAGAGATAATTTTTAAAGCAAAACATTCTTGCTGTGAAAGAAAGTTACTACAGAATCAGATAGCCTTGAAAAAATCTCTCTCGTCC
>JABUQX010083277.1:0-27500 GCA_015478945.1 Trachelipus rathkii | reverse complement strand
CAAACCAGGCAATATACGGAAATCTATCGATAGACTATGATATGTAATGATAAGAGGGTTTTTATGATGTCAAAGGCATACATCAGTATTCTCTGGATTACGGACCACAGACTTGTGAGTGGGAAGATACAGATGGAGAAAAGAAAGAAAAGCCGAAGAAAGTGACAGAGAACGTCTACTGTTTTAAAAAATTAAAAGAATTGAAAACATATAACAAATTTCAACAACAAACTAGTTAGAAAATATGAAGAAATCTCAGGAACTATGAACGAGTTAGAGGGAAGGTTGGAAAGATTCAGAGAAGTGTGGAGCAGGTTGTACGAGAAGTGATTATAGCAAAAATGATAAGTTTTGGAAAAAGGGAAAAGACGGTTTGGTGGAATGTGGCAAAAACTGTAGTTAAAAACGAAAAAAACAAGAGAGTTGATTATGGATGAAGATAAGGACAGAGGAAAATAGGACAAGCTGATTTCTGGGCGAGAAATCACAGCAGAAGTGTTAGTAAAAAGACGAAACATCGATTTATCAGGGAAAGAATAGCCGAGGAGAATTGGAGAAGGAACAATGAGGAGCCTAGGAAGTTTGATATTATTGGAAGGCTAAGAGATAAGAACAAAAGGATGAACCTCAACACGAATGTGATTATTCAACAAGATAGAGAACCAAGAGTGGATAGTGAAAAGGCTCCGAGAAATATGGACGTAATATTTTGGATGAATTATATAATGTGACTGGACGATGAGGAATTATATGGAGGAGGATAACCCACAAATGGAAGACCGAGAACATGATGACTTGGAACCGATACATGGCGAGGAAGTGAGACAAGCTAAAAGAGCCTTAAAGAATTCGAAAGAGCCCAGGATAGTCATGGAGGGGGGGTACTAAAGTAATGAATTATTAAAACAGAGAAGGTATGGTGACATGGATGACAAATTAATTGTATATGGAGAGAGGAACATACGTCAGATTGAGAAAGCTGTGATCATGTATCAATAACATAAAAAGGAGTAAGAACGGAACTCGCCAAGGAATTACAGATGGAATAGTGTTGCTACTGTGAGTGCATCATAAAATATACGAGAGGTAATAAGAGAAAAAGAACTTCGAGAATTTGGACCGCGATATACGATAAGTGGTGAATGTGAACGATATTCAGCGTGCGGAGCTGTAATTGACTTGATATTCCACGCTGAAATGAATAAGCCGATAAAGCATAGAAGTGGAATAAGGTAGGCATATATGGCACTTTATTAGATCTAGAGAAAGCTTTGATAGAATTCAAGAGAGACAATTGTGGATGGTGATGGAAGACCCTGCATATGAATAAATAAGAATCTGATAAGGATAATAAGGAATAGGTATAAACACCATAAACACGGTTAGAACGGAGATGGGAAGGGAGAAATGGCTTTGAAACCGAAGATGGCAGTAAGCAGGGCAGTGTGCTCGTCCCTTTACTTTTGGCATTATATCTGGCAGAACTTGCTTGAAAGGACTATGTGAAGAGAGGGATAGGGAGTACACCTTGTATACGCTAACGAACGCGGCTGTAGCTGACAAAAAGAACAACACGAACTACAAGCTGCTGTGAATTCTTGGAATGAAGTTATGATGGAGTGGCGAATGAAAATAAACAGGGAGACGGAAATAATGACGATATCGAGACAAGGAGAACACGCGGAGATATGGATGGAAGGTACACAGTTAAACAGACCAGCAGATTCAAATACCTGGGAATAATATTCGATGAGAAAGGATGGATAGATTCAGAACTGATGGGGAAAGAATAACAAAAATTCAAAGAATGTGGCAATGTTGCTACCCATTTGATGATGCAAGGGGGTGCATTAGAGGTAAATGGACAGTATCATACAAACCCATTCCCTACGCACCAATACATTACCTATACGGGGTCGGAATCGTTAGGGTACTATAACCACGATGCAGAAGAGTTAAATAGAAAGCTGCGAAAGGCGAGTCGTTAAGCATTAAATAAGAGAGTAACGATGAGGGATGAGTTATGAAGTTGAACGCATAAGAGAAAGCTCTGATGTCCGCCAACTAATGGAATATATTGAGAAGAAACCAAGCCTGCTAGATGGTTCGGTCATGTGGCAGAGAATTGGAGGACTTTAGAACCCGAAGACTACTTACATGGAGGACCTATCGGAACGAGGACAGTGGGAAGACGCAAGCAAAAGATGGAAGGAATGCTAGTGGAAGAAGCAATTACGTCGATGGAGAACACGATGGAGAATTGGGATAAGGACGGCACTATTTGAAGACCGGGACGTCTTGAGGGATTTCTGGAGGAGCACCACTTGACGAATCTACCTAACAAGATGGATGTGAGAAGGTATCGCAAGATGAGAATATTATATATATCATATATATATACTATATATATATATATATATATATATGATAATAATATATAATATATATATTATATATATTATATATTATATATAATATATATATATTATAAAGCAAAATAAACTATAACAAATCACAATAAACAATAATAATTTATAATGAAACCAAATAAACTATAATAAGGTAAAGTAAACTACAATAAACTTTAATAAATTATAATATACCAAAACAAACTGTAATATACTATATTAAACCTAAGCAAACTATAATAAATTAACGTCATGAACTTGTACTAGTTTAATGAAAAAAATAATAATATAATATTAGTGATTTAACTGGAAATATATTTTCATACCATTGCTTTAGGTTTGGAATTTCTGCTCTTTTATGGAAACTCTTGATATGAATTATAGAAAGAGATAGAAAGTATAATATGTTGAACTTAAAGTACATTATTAGAATTATCATCACTGAAACAATTTTTTTTGTGCAGATATTATATTAAAGCAAAAATCTTCATTTTCTGTTATTCACCTTTCTATATTTCCAGTTTACTTTCACTTAAGTACTACTAGATATGAAGTTCTTCTTATTACTCTTGAAAGATTTGTTTGCTTTTAAGTCTGGTTCCCAACATTGTTGAAATCTGAAAAGTAGTTTTCAAATGATCAAAAAATGATCATAAAAATTTGGAAGAAATTTAAATGATAAATTTTTTAAAATTTGAAAATTAGGCAAAATTTGACTGAAAGTTTATTAAAGAAAGAAAATGATGAATGTTGTTGAAATATTTGGTTGAAATATTTTAGAAGAAAAGGAAATAGTAAATTTTGTAATATCATTGTCCAGTATAATTCAATGAAAACAATTGAAAATAATCAATCATTGAAAATTGAAAATAATCAATTATTTTTACCGAATTAATTATTATAATCGCTGTTTAAGAGTAACTGAAGGGCAATGAAGTTTCCTAAGAAAAAAGAAAGCATATTAAAATATATGATGATACTCTTAAATAAATGCATAAAAATTTGATTAACCTGTTTTTTTACATCATAAAATAGGCAGGAAAAATATATAAAATAGAATAATTATAAAAAATAACGATAGCAAACAATAATATAAAACTATAACTGGCAAAAAATATATAAAATTAAAATAAACCTGACATATACTTATATAGTAATTTTAATGAACTGTAAAATAAAACATTTTTAATTTGTTTTAAATATCGCAAAACGTTGATCTGAACTTTAATAAAAACAGAAGCTAAACAAATGACAAATATCCTTGAAAATATTTTACACTGCTTAGAACAGAATAAGCTGAGAGTCTAATAAAATTACATAATTATTATTTATGAATAAATCTTAATGTATCATATCCTTATTATATTCTCAAATTAAAACCTGATCTAAAAGACACAAAGTAAAAATCTATTTACGTCACCAAATAACACGAATTATAATATTAATTATATAATTATTTTTGTATATTCTATTGTTATTCATTGATATTCATCTAATTATCTTAAAAGCATTGGTAATTTGATGCATTAATAAACAATAATTCTACTTTATCTGGAATTTTTAAATTATTATTATTATTATTATTATTATTATTATTATTATTATTATTATTATTATTATTATTATTATTATTATTATTATTATTATTATTATTATTATTATTATTATTATTATTATTATTATTATTATTATTATTATTATTATTATTATTCATTATTACTATTTAAATATAATTATTAATCTCATATTTTTATTATATTATTATTAATTACTTATATCTTCTTACGATTTTTGGATTATTAATAACATTATTATTTATATTATGAATGGATGATTTTTTTTTTAGTATTCTATTAGATGCAGATGGCCACATTTCTTTAACTGATTTTGGCCTATGTAATGAATCATTGAATGAACAGAAAACTTTCAGCTTTTGTGGTACTGTTGAATATATGGAGCCAGAAGTTGTTAATCGGAAAGGACACACAACAGCTGCAGATTGGTGGTCCAATTATATATCTATTATAGTATATATATATATATATATTATATATATATTATATATATAATATTATATACTATTATATATATATATATATAATACTTATATATATAATATACATATTATATATATTATGTATATGCTATATATAATATAATATATATATTATATATTATAATATATTCATATATATATCTATATAAATATATATATATAAATATATTATATATTATATACAATATATAGCTATAAACTGCTACTTAACTGACAATTTGAAAAATATTAAAGAATATTTTACCCCCCCCTCCCTGTGGTTTCAAACTCGAGTCGTACGCTGTTGTACCATATGTTTTTACCCACTTGACACGGTGCAGAAAAGGTCAATTTAAACTTGAAAAGAAATCTCTTTTCAAAAAAGTAAGGCTGTCACATATTTGACGATAGCCTTTGACTAACTTCGCCTCTTACACTCGGTTCCCAGTGATCAAACAGATAATACTCTCAAAAAACGATCATGTTAGCAATAAAAAATTTTGAACTGCTATAAGTTCAACATTTGGTGAAACGTAAGAATCTTTCTAGTGCTCTCCAGCTTGGGTTTCGAATACACGATCCCGCTTTTGGTATTAGCAAAGTGTTTTACATTTGCACCACGATGACGCTAAAAGAAAAATCTAACTAGTGAGGCCATTAACAGCTGTAAAATTATCTTGATGACAACTTGGCACTACTACCCACATGGTGTCATGCATTCGACCCTTGACTCGAATGTGAGATGGGAAGTTTGTCAAAGGTTATCGTCAGAGTATCTACATACCTTTTTGTAAATAAAGTATTCTTTCAAAGTTAAATTTTCTTTTAGCTCATCGTGGTCAAGTGGTAAATTAATTGCTATACCAACAGTTAGGGCTCAGGTTCGAACCCCATAAGAAGAAAATGAAAGGTTTCTTTGCATTTCAAACTGTGAATATATTAGCAGTTGCAAAATTGATATTGATACATTATAAATTATCTCTGAGTGTGCTCTCTTCGACCATTGACCTAAATATGAGAGGAGAAGTTATCATCAGAGTATTGAAATGCCTTACTTTGATATGAAATATTCATTCAAAGTTAAATTTCCTTTTAGCAAATCGTGGTGAAGTTGTGAAACAGTTGCTATACCAACAGCGAGTGCTGGGGTTATATATATATATATATATATATATATTATACATAATATATATATTTATATTTATATATATATATTTTTATATATATTATAACTGTTATATATATATATAATATATAATAACATATATATATATATATACTATATATTATATAATATTATATTATATATAAATATATATAATATTTATATATATAATATATATATATACTATATAATAATTATAGTAATTATTATATATATATAACTATATATTATATAACTAATATACCTTATTATATTAATAACTATAACATATAACAATACTATAATATATCATAATATATATATATATATATATATATATTCTTATTATTCATGAAAAATTTATTTATTTTTTTGTCTGGTTGTTAAATCTTGTTGAAATATAAAAAAAAAAATCATATGATCAAGAAATTTTAGAATTTGCTAATTCCTACAACTTTATTATGAGGACTTACAGTTACATTCCAAAAGTGAAATGAGAAATCCAAAAAATTTGGAAGAAATTAAAATGGTAAGCTTTTGGAAATTTGGTAAAATTTGACTGCAAATTTATTGAAGAAAAAAAATGATAAATGTTATTGAAATATTTGGCTGAAATTTTTTTTTAAAGAAATGAAATGGTAAATTATTTAATATGAATTAAAAATTTGTTGAAAGTTCAAAAATTGTTAATATAGTAAAAATTGTAAAATTACTTAATTTGGTGAAATTTATAAATTAGTAAATTTCCTATAATATGTTAAAAATGATAAAAATGATTTTATATTTTTGCTTATTCATTCCAAGTTTATATCAATTCAAAAATATAAAATTAAATTTCTTTTATTAGGCAAAAATTAAAAAAAAAAAAAGTAAATGTAATTGTTACTGAAGAAAATTTTAACTGTACATTACAATTTACATTTAAATGTATCTTAGGTTCAGCAATATTCAGGGAAAAGTATTGAAAATTATTCAATCAAAATTGTTTAAAAAATGAAAATGGTAAATAATGTAAAAATTTTAAAATTAGTGAATTTACTGAAATTTGTAAAATTAGGTATCTTGATAAAATAGGAAATAACTTAATAGTTTTAAAAATAAAATATAGCTTTTGTTAATCGGAAATTATTTTTAAAAAAATTAGTTATCATTAAAGAAAATTAAAAGGGCACATTTTAGGTCGTAACAATTTAAATTATTATTTAGCATTATTCAGCGAAAAATATTGGAAATAATTCCAACAATTTGAACAATTGTCTGAAGTCAAATATTTTTAACGAATTATTTATTACAACAGCAGTTTAAGAGTAAAAAAAGGGAAATAAAAGTTTCCTAAAAAAAGAAAACGAAATAAAATATAATAAAATTTAAAAATAATGCATAAAAATTTGATTAACCTGTTTTTTTCCCATCATAAAATAGGCAGGAAAACTATATAACATATAATAATTTGGATAAATAACCACAACAAACGATAATATAAATTAATAACTTGCAAAAAATATAAAAATTAAACAAAGTGTGACACATACTTATATAATAATTTTAATAAAAGGTAAAGTAAAGCATATTTAATTTATTTAAAATATCGTAAAACAAGTTGATCTGGACATTAATAAAAATAGGAGCTAAACAAATGGTAAATGTCCTTCAAACTATTTTAATATGCTTAGAATAAAATGCACTGAAAATAACTAATAAATTAAGTAATTTTATTATGACATAGCTCTTAACGTATATTCAATATCTTCCCACATCTTTTTAATGACTAATGATCATAGGACAGACATACGCAAAGCCAAACTCATCACATATCCATCTTACTCACCCAAACAAATACAACACACAAATGAATTTACTAATCTCTAACATACTATTAATAATTATTCATTCTTGAGGCTAATCGCTACACATACTATTCGTCTCTATTCAGAGTGCTATTGTACTCTGAGAATTCACTCTTAACAAAGCAAGATTGGATCCAGAATTTAGCAATCCGCAACATTACTAAAACAATAATCAGTCTAACCATATTATACAGCAATTTCGGTAATCCACCTTGCAACTATTCACTATATATCTATATACCTGATTATTACTATTATTGTTATCGGCCCATAATCATTATATTAATATTCATCTTAATTTTTATACATTTAAACTGTTTAAAGATGAGTTTAATCTATTATTACTTATTATTGTTCAATCTATCATATTATTTTAACATTATTAGTACATTAATTCTTATGACTTCCATTATTATTATTAATACTCATATCGTTTATACGTACTAAACTTATTATTATATCTCATTATTATAAATTATTATTCATTATTATTACTATATTTTATTTTTTTCTACTATATTACTTTTTTACTTATTATTATAACTATTCACATTTTATTTTTTATCTATTCATTACATCTAAAATATCTGATCTACTAGATAAAATTGGAGCAATCTCGACCCATCGAAACGCAAACATTGCCTTTTAGGTCCAACAAACGAACATAACGGGACATCGACACTTAAACTTAAAACACATACACAGTTCATCACAACAAATCCAAACAACAATAAAACCACAAGACAACACACATTATTCAGACACTGTAAGGACCCTAGTTCCCCACAATATAAACTACAACAACTACCCAAAGCAAACCTACGACAAATAATGATCAATAATACCTAACTATAATTACCCTTCACTACTAATACATATATATATATAAGCTATAAAAACTATAACTAATCATCTACTTATATCACAACCACTACCCAACCTTACATATAAATAAATTACCTACGCCGCACCATACACTCACACACCACCCGAATACTACACAATATATCAACCACGCAACACGAATATCTATACTCAATCAAATATAAACATACTATATATAAACACTCCTGTAGAGTAATACACACTGAACCAAAATTTGAAAAACATCATTAACACGATAGATATTTTTACCCCCCCCCCAGACCTTGCATGGGTTTCAGAACTCGAGTTGTCGCTGTAGGTAAAATCATAATGTCTTTGTACCACTTGACACGGTGAGACATAAGGTAATTAACATTTTAAAAGACTTATCCTTTTTTCAAAAAGCTAAGGATGTAAATATTTGACGATAGCTCCTGACCTAACTTTCGCCTCTTACACTACGGTTCCAGGATCAAACAGAATATCATACTCAAAAAAAGATCACTGTAACAATATAAATTTTTGAACTGCTTAATAATTCACAGTTTGGATTTCATAAAAGAATCCTTTTATTCTCTCCAGTGGTGTCGAACACCGATCCCCGCGCTGTTGGCTATAGCAAGTCGTTTTTCCGATTGACCACGATTGAGCTAAAAAGAAAAATTAACTATGAGTGCATTAACAGCTGTAAAATTGATCTTGATACACTTGCTATACCCGCATAAAGTCATGTTTGACCCTTGACTCGAATGTGAGAAGGAAAGTTTGCCAAAGGTTATCGTCAAAGTATCTACATACCTTCTTTGTAAATAAAGTGTTCTTTCAAAGTTAAATTTTCTTTTAGACCATCGTGGTCAAGTGGTAAATCAATTGCTATACCAACAGCTAGGGCTCAGATTCGAACCCCATCAGAAGAAAATAAAAGGTTTCTTTGCATTTCATACTGTGAATATATTAGCAGCTGTAAAATTGATATTGATACATTATAAATTATCTCTCTGAGTGTGCTCTCTTCGACCATTGACCTAAATATGAGAGGAGAATTTATCATCAAAGTATTGACATGCCTTACTTTGATATGAAATATTCATTCAAAGTTAAATTTTCTTTTAGCAAATCGTGGTGAAGTGGTGAGAAAGTTGCTATACCAACAGCGAGTGCTCGGGTTCAAAACTAAGCAGGAGAGATTAAAGGGGTTTTTATATTTTCAAACTATGAGTGTATTAGTAGTTGTAAAATTGATATCTATATATATATGATAGTATTATATATATATATATATATATATATATATATATATATATATATATAAATATATATTCTTATTATTCTTGAAAAATTTATTTATTTTTTTGTCTGGCTGTTTAATCTTGTTGAAATCTAAAAAAAAAAATTCAAATGATCAAGAAATTTTAGAATTTGCTAATTCCTACAACTTTATTATGAGAACTTACAGTTACGTTCCAAAAGTGAAATGAGAAATCCAAAAAATTTTGAAGAAATTAAAATGGTAAGCTTTTGAGATTTGGTAAAATTTGACTGAAAATTTATTGAAGAAAAAAAATGATAAATGTTGTTGAAATATTTGGCTGAAATGTTTTAGAAGAAATGGAATGGTAAATTTTCTAATATGATTTAAAAATTTGTTGAAGGTTCAAAAATTGTTAATACGGTAAATATTTAAAATTAGTTAATTTGGTGAAATTTATAGATTAGTAAATTTCCTATAAAATGCTAAAAATGCTAAAAATGATCTTATATTTTTGCTTATTCATTAAAAATTTATATCAATTCAAAATATAAAATTAAATTTCTTTTATTATGTAAAAATTTAAGAAAAAGAGTAAATGTAATTGTTACTGAAGAAAATTTTAACTGTACATTATAATTTACATTTAAATGTCCCTTAGGTTCAGCAATATTAAGGGAAAAGTATTGAAAATTATTCAATCAAAATTGTTTAAAAAATGAAAATATCTTGAAAATTGAGTTTTTAACGGTATTTTCAGCAATGTTGAAAAAATAAACTGTTGTTCCATTGAAACAATTTCAAACGCAGAGAACGCGAACTTATTAATATTTTAGGTGTCTAAAATTGACAATTTTTTTAATGAAATTTTCAATATTTGTTTTTTATATTCCAAAAAACTATTTAGTGTGAAAACCTGTTTTAATAAAAATTTTCAACTCTAAAATTGACGGTTTCTCTTTCTTAAATTTTTCCCCATTACAAAATTTTAGAACTCTTAAAAGTACGATTTTCATAAATTTCAACATTAGAAATTATTGAGTAAATCTTAAAAATGAGTTTTAACGGTATTTTCAGCACTTGAAAAAATAATGTGTTTTCATCTGACAGTATTTAAAAGCAGAAATTGATTTTTATTAGTATGTTAGGTGCCTTAAATTGACGTTTTTGTTAATGAATTTAATATTTGTTTTATATACCAAAAATTCATTAGTTTGAAAAACCTGTTTTAAAAATACAAAAGTTGTTATCTTCTTAAAATTAGGCTTTTTCTTAATTTTCACCATTACAAATTTATAACTCTTAAAATACGATTTTTCTAAATTTCATTTGAAATTTGTTGGTAAAATCTTAAATTGAGGTTGTCTTAACGGTATTTCAGTCATGTTGAAACAAAATATGTGTTTCCATTGAAATACAATTTCAAAAACTGAAAAGTGAATTTATTAATAGTTTAGATTCTTAAATTGACGTTTTTAACGAAATTTAATATTAGTTAGTAAATCTTAAAATTGAGTTTTTAACGGTATTTTCAGCTTTTGAAAAAATAATGTGTTCTAATATTACGCTTTTTCTTAAATTTTCACATTACAAATTTAGAACTCTTAAAAGTACGATTTTTCCTAAATTTCAACATTTGAAATTATTTGTTAAATCTTAAAATTGAGTTTTAACGTATTTTCGAGCATTGAAAATATGTGTTTCATTTAAGCAATTCAAAAAGCAGAAAAGAGAATCTTATTTATTATAGTTTTAGGTGTCTTAAATGACCGTTTTTTTAAATAAAGTTTCATCATATTTGGTTTATATAGCCAAAATATTCATTAGTTGTGAAAACCTGTTTTAATAAAAAAATTTAACTTCTAAAATTACGCTTTTTCTTAAATTTTCACATTACAAATTTAGAACTCTTAAAAGTACGATTTTTCCTAAATTTCAACATTTGAAATTATTTGGTAAATCTTAAAATTGAGTTTTTAACGGTATTTTCAGCATTTGAAAAAATAATGTGTTTCATTGAAATGCAATTTCAAAAAGCAGAAAAGTGAATTATTAGTATGTTTAGGTGTCTTATAATGACCGTTTTTAAAGAAATTAATATTTGTTTTTCGAAGCCAATTCTTCAATAAGCCCTGAAAAAAAAAATGATAAAAACAGATTAACTCGAGTATTCGTAATTCATAAGTCTTTAAATTTCACACATTACAGTAATTTAGAATTCTTAAAAGTACGATTTTTCCTAAATTTCAACATTTTAACGGTTTTGGTAATTTCTTAAAATTGAGTTTGTTAACGGTATGTTCAGCATTTGAAAAAAAATAATGTGTTTCATTGAAATGCAATTTCAAAAAGCAGAGAAGCGAATAATGATAGTTTTGAGGTGTCTAAAATTCGACGATTTTTTAATTGAAATTTTCAAACCAATATTTGTTTTATACCAATATTTCATTATGTTGTGAAAAAGCGGCTAATTAACAAAAGCTTAACTTCTAGACATACGATTTTATGTAACAATGAAATTACATATTTAGAGAACTCTTAAAGTAAGATTTTTCCTAAATTCAACATTTGAAATTATTGGTAATTCTTAAAATTGAGTTGTTAACGTTATTTTCAGATTTGAAACAATAATGTGTTTCATTGAATGGCAATTTCAAAAGTCAGGAACGAATTTATATAGTTTAGGTGTCCTAAATACTTGACATGTTTTTAATGAAAATTTCAATCTTGTTTTTATACTACCAAATATTTCATTAGTTGTGAAAACCTGTTTTTAATAAAAAATTTATACTTCTAAAATTACGTTTTTCTTAAACTTTTCACTTATCATATAAATTTAGATAAACATCTAAAAGTACGATTTCATAAATTCAAATCAATTTATTTAGAAATTATTGGTAAATTCATTATAAAATTTAGATTTTATTTAATGTAATATTTATTTATTAATTCAGTTGGATAATGATGTTATTCAATTGAAATATACTATTTAACACTATAAGTCAGAGAAATGAAATTTATTTAAGATAGTTTTAAGGTGATCTATTATATATTGAACGTCTTTTAATTAAATTTATTATATCTAATATTTGTTTATTTATAAATCATTTTGAAAAAATAATGTGTTGTGAAAACCTGTTTTAATAAGAAAAATGTTGTAGTCTGTGCTGAATATGATCGGGTGTCGTTTGTTGTGTATAATGTGTGTGTTCGCGCTTGATCATTACATATATTGTGTGAGGGTAGTGGATCGTTGTTTACACAGATGGTCGCATTTTCTATAGATTAATCTCATTTGAAATTTGGATGGTAAACTTAACAATTGGGGATTTATAATTATATAACGAGTAGCGATATCTATTGAAAATTACTACACAACCCAAATAGCTTGCACACAATAAAAAAAAGAAATCATTGTTCCCATTGCAAAACACCATACAAGTATATTCATGACATATATACTTGAAATGTGTAATTGCACCAGTATTTAATATGTACTAGATTTGGACCAGTATTTTATAATGTATGAGAATATTCAGTCAAACTATTTCCTAGTTTTTATATAAACTACCCTAAATGCTCACTTTACATAGATATGATTGGATATTAACCGTGTTAGAATTTGAAATATAATAACAAATAACCTTTTAATCTCAAAATTATCCGAGAGAATTATTATTACATGTATGCGTATTAGCTTGAATTATAACCATATAATTTAAGACCTCTAATAGAAACGATTTTACGCTAAATTCTACTATATAGATATAATATGGCGTTAGAGCTGACTTAAAATGGAGATAATACATTAAAATGAAATATGTTCAAGGACTCTTATGAGTGGAGAGAGAAAGAATGACGTTACGATTCTCACGTAAATGACAATTTCAAAATGATTAAAAGAAGCAATAATGATATATATGTATTGTATAGGAGTGTCCTTTCTATATGAGCACTTTGATGTATTTAATAAGAATTAATAATATCATTTTGTATCATGGTATTTCAGTTATACTACCGTGACTAAAAGTGAGCAATTAGCAACCGACAACCGGTTTTAAATAAAGAAGCTTCATGCTGACTTCGGTCCGCGACTTTATATAACATATACCACATTGAACTCGTAGAACAAGAGCGACGTATTATTCATAAATATCAAACATTTGAAATAGTATTTGGGTGAATATCTATAATTATTGATGTGTGTATGTGAACAAGGAGAGAGAATAAATATATTCAGCTAGTCTTGGAAAAATATACCATGTGATAAATGATAATCAATACTATGAGATTAGAGTCGCGGTTCTGCACACACTTCTGTAAGAGAGAAAGTCAAAGTGAGATTTCAATCTAGGATAGCTAATTAAGTGTTTTTGATCTGTTAAAATGGTGCCATCAAGAAGTGTTCTTGATCTGTTCCTACAGGAATGGTGCCTTCAATAATGTTCTTGATCTTCTACACATGATACCGTCAAAATGACATATTTTTGATACATTGAATGTTGCTTTCGGAAGATGAGAGGACGTGAGATATTGTAAAAACTGAGATATAATGTGAAAGTTGTTCATCTACATTAAGGTATGATAATACGGGACGTCGTTTCTATATATATATTAAATATCTCACAGAGTATGACAATAAGAGTTGCTTAGAGTCTCTTTATGAAATAATTTTTCTAATATTTTCTTAAAGTTTCATATTGAAAACTTCCTAGGATCGATCGGGTAAATGGATGTAGAAAAGTGAAGATCTTTTGAACAATGCTATTAATCGAGCTCTCAAATATGGTTAATATGGGTGGTGGCATTAAATAAACACAAGCTATGTATTTCAGAAGGATCTGAGAAAAGTGAGAGATATTAATATTACAATAGTTTTAGGATGCATTAATGATGGAATGTTCTATGATAAATATGGAGTGTAAATCAATATTTGGTAGTAAGAGAGTGTGCTTACCTTTTCTCAAATATATTGAATCTATTAATTAGTTTCGTGATAGACACATGGTGATATAATAAATAAAATCTAGTACTCATGTCACTAAAATAATCGGGTACTTTTTCATTAAATATTTCATGATCTATAGCTAGAACTTGAAAACTCATATTGAGATAAAAATATATGGAAATATCTTCAACTATGATATAGATCAAGATTTTTGCAAAATATTTAGGATTAAAAAACGATAAAATATCTGGTTGGGAAACATCTTTAAGCGGTATCTTCACATAATTGGCGGCAACAACAGCCCATTTATAAAACGTTCAGCATGGGATAAAAATAAATGGGTAGAGTTCAGATATTAGGGGAAAATGGGCCAGATGCTAGAGATATTGAGTCAGATTAGGATAAGAAGTTTATGAATTCATTCAATGATTCGTCTCTTTAAAATACTTGAGGGGGAAAGGTGTAATTGTCACATATGTAATGCGAGAGATATTGCAAAGCGATTTTGATATGTTTATTACGAATACACAGTAGAGGAGTATAATTAATTCTAGCCATTAGCTAAGTAGTCAAAACCAAGAATTTTGGAGCAGCTAAAAAATAATGAACATGTACTGAAATGAAATATAGATAGAAGACCGGGGCGAATGCTTTAGAGGGTCATCCAATCACATCTAAGATTAATTGTAGAGACTCCGCTTAAAAAGACATTCCTGAAGGATATTTGCTTGAGGGTAGAGAGTATTGTCAATAATCGATGGGAAGAGTATTAATTTGGGTATTATCGAAAATGTAGCAGGCTCAAATTATATGTGTATTAGGGTCATTTCCGGGAGAACATCATGCTAATTTCTAGTATGTTTGTCAATATATTAGATAATGGACATATTATTACCAAAAAAAGGGAGACAGAGGGAGGTAATGAGCGAAAAAAATTATTATAATAGAAATTATATGATGTCTATAAAATTGGATCAATATATATTTTTAAATATGAAATTTCAATATTGGTTTTTATGATATATACCAAATAATTATCATTAGTTGATTGAAAAACTACTAGTTTTATAAAAAATTCTAAAAACTTCTAAAATTCGGGGGAGTTTTTCTTATAAATTTTCACATTAAACAAATGATTGACTTATAAGTTACAGTATATTATATTTCATTAAATATTATTCAACATTTGAGAAATTATATTACTTAGTAAATCTATAATTGAGTTTCATTTAACGTTAATATTATATATTCACAGCATTTGAAAATAATAATGTAGTTTCATTGGAAAAATGCCTAATTTTAAATAAACAAGAAAAGTTGAATTATATATATTATAATTATATTTTATTGTATGGGTTATATATTATTTTAACGTTATTGTCTTCAGTATGATAAGTTATTATCAAATATCAATATTATATTTGTTATATTATTTATATTAGATTAATTACCAAAATATTTCAATTAGTTTGTGAAAAGTATGACTTAAGTTTATAAAATTAAAATAATTTACTTATATCTTACTAAATAAGCTTTTTCTCTTAAATTTATTTAGAATCAATTACATAATTTAGATACCTCTAAAAGTACGTAATTTAATTTATTTACTAATATTTCATTTGAGAAATAATATTTGGTTATGTCAGTAAATATTATCCTTATTATAATATATTATTGATTATTTTAAGGTATTTTTCAGTACATTTTGATAAAAATAATGGCTGTTTTCATTATGAGAAGTATCACAATTTATACCTACCCATAGTTGGACTAATGAGAGATTTAAATCAAAAATAGTTTACGAGATGTCCTTAAATTGTACGTTTTTAAATGTACAATTTTGAGAGTATATCCCTTGTTGATTTTAATTGTATCTAATTTTATTCTATATTTTTATTTTTTTTTTATTTATGTTTTTTGTTTTTTATAATATTCTCTCGTTTATATTATTTAATATATTTTTATTTGATACTCTTTTCGATTTATATTACGTCTTGTATTCGTTCGTTTTTAGATATGGTTCTACTCGACATTGTCAAAGAGGTTTGTATATAACACTTCACATTGAGCACGTTAGTTATGATATGTATATTCGTTATTTCTCATACATTAACTTTTCAAATATTGTATTATTTTGAAAATATTTTTTAGTTATTCATCTTGAGATCTAGTAGAGTTGTTGAACGTGGAGAGATTAAATGGTTCAGGACGTATGCCTGTAAACACAATTGTATAGTTTAATTGGTTTTACACTTGAAACCAATTTGCTAATATATTACCAGAAAAACGATAGGTTAGGAAATGTTATTAATTGGGTTTAGTGGTGCTCGTTGAGAAAGTTATGGACAGTCGATCTGTTGTACTAATAGAAGTTTGCGAAATAGTGATGTCGTACTCATAATGAGACAAATATACGTATGTCTTTCTATATATTAACTTGTGAAACTCGTGGGATAAGAACTGATAAAATCGTCAAAATTATCTAATATGTGCATTGTCACCTTAGCAGATGAGACTGAAGTCTTAAATGTTAAATTGATAGCGATTTAGAACTATGAAAGAGTGTCATTCCTATTCTTCGTACACATTAGGATTCAGTTTGATAGAGTTATTATTTTGGATTCATGTAGATTGTTAGTCAAATCTGAGGTTGAGTTATACAGGGCTTATGTCAGTACGTTTGTCCGTATATATAGATATGTTGCACATTTGCATTGTTAAATTGGCATATGAGTACAGGAATAGAGGCTAAGATACACAGAAGTTGATATAATGAAGGCAGAATCACAGGAGTATAATATAGAATGGAGGACGCGAATGTAATTGATATTATATAATCATTATGGCGTAATCAAAGATTGTACAGTATGTGAGTCAATATGATTTACTAAAAGGTGTGATGTATAACAAATTAGTGTTAAGATGATATGCACTTGAGTATCTGACTGAAAGTGAGAAAATATAATTATATTACACGGTGGCTCGAAATTCTTCATAGAAGATTGTGTGCTTTAAATATATTAGTGCTTAGAGAATTAAGCATAATTTTGTCAAGTATACTCTTAAAGGTGTGATAATCGGAAAATTTAAATGCGATGCAAGGATTATATATACAACAAGTGTGTATAAAGATTTGGTTAATCTTAACATGATGTTATGTGAGAGCAGAGATAATTAACGTATTCAGGGCCAGAAAAAACAGGAAGTGCCATGTATGAATAGCATGAGCTGGGCACGTAGTGGGAAATGCACTTTCAAAAGCAGGAAAAGGTGATTTTTATTAATAGGTTTACGGGGTGTCTTAAATTGACGTATTTTTAATGAGAAATTTCTATAATTTTTGGTTGTTATATAGCCAAATATTTCTTGGTTGTGAAAACCTGTTTTGAGAAAAATTTTTTAAACTTCTAAAATTACCCTTTTTCTAAATTTTCACATTACAAAATTTAGTCGAACTCTTAGAAGTACGATTTTCCTAAATTTCAACATTTTGAAATTTATTTGGTAATTCTCAAAATTGATAGTTTTTATCGGTATTTTTCAGGGCATTTGATAAAAAATATAGGTGCAGTGAAAAGCAATTTCAAAAAAGCAGAAAAGAGAATTTTATTAATTGTTTTAGGTGTCCTTAAATTGACGTTTTTTATGAAAAGAAATTGTTTTTGTATAACAAATGTTTCATTAGTTGTGAATAACCTGTTTAATAAAAATTTAACTTCTACAATTACGGTTTTTTCTTAAATTATCACATTACAACTTTAGACTCTTAAAAGTACGATTTTTCGTAAAATTTCAACATTTGAAATTTTATTTGAAATTTAAAATAAGAGTTTTTAACGGTATTTTAGCATTTCAAAAAAATGGTTTCATTGAAATGCCTATTTCAAAAGCAGAAAATGAATTATATAGTTTTAGGTTCTTGAATGATCGTTTTTAATGAAATTTCATATATTTGTTTTTAAAATACCAAATATTCATTAGTTGTGAAACCTGTTTATATAAAAGTTTAACTTCTAAAATTACGCTTTTCCTAAAATTTTCACATTACAAAATTTAGAACTCTTAAAGTATGATTTTTCCTAAATTTGAACAAACATTTGAAATTTATTTGTTAAATCTAAAATTGAGTTTTTAAACGGTATTTTCCGCATTTGAAAAAATAATGCTTTCATTGAAATGCAAGTTCAAAATTCAGAAAAGAAGAGCGGCTAAACCTTTGATGTGTCTTAAATATACTTTTTTTAATGAAATTTAAATATTTGTTTGTTTATATACAATAATTAAAAAAAAATAAAACCTTTAATAAAAATTTTTAAACTTCTAAATTACGCTTTTCTAAATTTTCACATTACAATATTTAGAACTCTTAAAAGTACGGATTTTTCCTAAATTTAACATTTTGAAATTATGTGTTTCATTTGAAATGCTATTCTTAAGAAAGCAGAAATAGTAACATTATTAATAGTTTTAGGTGTTAATAATGACGTTTTTTAATGAAATTTTCAATATTTGTTTTTATATACCAAATATTTCATTAGTTGTGAAAACCTGTTTTAATAAAAAATTTTAACTTCTAAAATTACGGCTTTTTCTTAAATTTTCACATTACAAATTTAGAATTCTTAAAAGTACGATTTTTCCTAAATGTCAACATTTGAAATTATTTGGTAAATCTTAAAATTGAGTTTTTTAACAGTATTTTCAGCATTTGAAAAATATGTTTCATTGAAGATGCAATTCAAAAGCAAGAAAAGCGAATGTAATAATAGTTTATAGGTGTCCTAAAATTGATCGTTTAATGAAATTTCAATATTTTGTTTTTATATACCAAATATTTCATTAGTTGTGAAAAACCTGTTTTAAGTAGAAGAATTTTAACTTCTAAAGATACGCTTTTTCTTAAATTTTCAACATTACAAATGTAAGAACCCGTTTAGCCAACATTTTTCTAATTTTCACATTTGAAATTATGTGTTTCATTTGAAATGTATTTTAAATATAAATGAATAAAATTAAAAATTTATAAAAAGTTTAGGTGTCTAAATTGACGTTTTTTTATGAAATTTTCAATATTGTTTTTATATATCCAAATAATTTCATTAGCTTGTGAGGAAACCTGTTTAATTAATAAATTTTTAACTTCTAAAATTACGCTTTTCTAAAATTTTCACATTAGCACAATTTAGAACTCTTAAGAAATTATTTGGCTAAATTTTACAATTTGAAATTATTTGGTTAAATCTTAAAAATTGAGTTTTTAACAGTATTTTTCAGCAATTTGAAAAAAATAATTCTTCATTAAAATGCAAGTTCAAAAAGCAGAAAAGTGAAGTTGTTCCCAATAAGTTTAAGGTGTCTTAAATTGACGTTTTTTAATGAAATTTCAATATTTGTTTTTATATACCAAATATTTCATTAGTTGTGAAAACCTGTTTAAATAAAAAATTTTAACCTCTAAAATTACGGTTTTTCTAAAATTTTTCAGCATTACAAATTTGGAACTTTGACAAGTCCAGAACATATCTGGGATATTGAAAGTTGTTGGTAAACTTTTAAAATTTAGTTTTTATCGAGTATTTTCAGCATTTGAAAAAATAATGTGTTTCATTGAAATGCAATTTCAAAAAGCAGAAAAGTGAATTTATTAATAGTTTTAGATGTCTTAAATTGACGTTTTTTAAATGGAATTACATTTTTTTTATATACCTTTCAAATATTTCATTAGTTTTGAAAACCTGTTTTAATAAAAAAATTAACTTCTAAAATTACGCTTTTTCTTAAATTTTCACATTACAAATTTAGAAACTCTTAAAATTACGATTTTTTAAATTTCAATATTTGAAATTATTTGGTAAATCTTAAAATTGAGTTTTTAACGGTATTTTCAGCATTTGAAAAAATAATGTGTTTCATTGAAATGCAATTTCAAAAAGCAGAAAAGAGAATTTATTAATTGTTTTAGGTGTCTTAAATTGACGTTTTTTAATGAAATTTCAATATTTGTTTTTATATACCAAATATTTCATTACTTGTGAAAACCTGTTTTAATAAAAAAATTTAACTTATAAAATTACGCTTTTTCTTAAATTTTCACATTACAAATTTAGAACTCTTAAAAGTACGATTTTTCCTAAATTTCAACATTTGAAATTATTTGGTATATCTAAAAATTGAGTTTTTAACGGTAATTTTCCCAGCATTTGAAAAAATAATGTGTTTCATTGAAATGCAAAAAGCAGAAAAGAGAATTTATTAATTGTTTTAGGTGTCTTAAATTGACGTTTTTTAATGAAATTTCAATATTAATATTTTTTTATATACCAAATATTTCATTAGTTGGAAAACCTGTTTTTAATAAAAAAATTTAAACTTCGTAAAGTTACGTCTTTTCTTAAATTTTCACATTAACAATTTTAGAACTCTTAAAAGTACGATTTTTCCTAAATTTCAACATTTGAAATTATTTGGTAAATCTTAAAATTGAGTTTTTAACGGTATTTTCAGCATTTGAAAAAATAATGTGTTTCATTGAAATGCTAGATTTTTAAAAGCAGAAAAGTGAATTTATTATCTTTAGTGTCTTAAATTGACGTTTTTAATGAAGATTTCAATACTTGTATTTTTTATATACGCTGAAAAATTTCATTTATTGTGAAATACCTTGTTTTATAGTTAAAAATTTTACTTCCTAAAGATTAACGCTTTTCTTAATTGTTCACATTTACAAATTAGCAACTCTTAAAAGTACATTTTCTATTTCATTTGAAATTGTGTTGTAATTTCTTAAATGAGTTTTTTAACGGCTATTTCAGCTGTTTGAGAAAAATAATTGTTTCATTGAACAATTCAAAAAGCTGAAAAAAGATTTATTAAGAAGTTTTAAGATGTCTTAAATTGAACGGATTTAATAATTTCAATATTTTTTTATAAATCCAAATATTTCAATTAGTTTTGAAACCTGTTTATAAAAGAATATTTAACTTCTAAAATTAACGCTTTTTCTTAAATTTTCACATTACAAATTTAGAATTCTTAAAAGTACGATTTCCTAATTTCAAGCATCTTGAAATTATTTGGTTAACGTAAAATTGAGTTTAACAAGTATTTCAGCATTTGAAAACAAATTGTGTTTCAGTTTTGAATGCATTTCAAAAAAGCAGAAAAGTAAATTTTTATTATAATAGTTTTAGGTGGTCTTAAATTGACGTTTTTTAATGAAATTTTCAATATTCTGTTTTTATATACCAAATATTTCATTAGTTGTGAAAACCTGTTTAATAAAAAATTTTAACTTCTAAAATTACCCTTTTTCTTAAATTTTCACATTACAAATTTAGAACTCTTAAAAGTACGATTTTTTCCTAAATTTTCAACATTTGAAATTATTTTGGTAATTCTCAAATTGAGTTTTTTATCGGTATTTCAGCAATGTTGAAAAAATATGTGTTGCCAGTTGAAAGGCAATTTCAAAAAGCAGAAAAGAGAATTTATATATAGTTTTAGGTGCGTATAATTGATGTTTTAATGAAATTCAATATTTGTTTTATATACCAAATGTTTTCATTAGTTGTGAAAACCTGTTGTTAATAAAAAAATTTAACTTCTTAAAATTACGCTTTTTCTTAAATATCAACATTTGAAAATTTAGAACTCTAAAAGTACGATTTTTTCCTAAATTTTCAGACATTTGAATTTTTGTTAAATCTTAAAAATTGAGTTTTTAAACGGTATTTTCAGCATTTCAAAAATAATGTGTTTCCATTGAAATGCTATTTCAAAAAGCAGCAAAGATCAATTTATTATATGTTAGTGTGTCTAAATTTGACGTTTTTTATGAAAATTCAATATTTTTTAAATACAACATTATTCAATTAGTTTGAAAACTGTTTTCGTATAAATTTAACTTCTAAAAATTACCGCTTTTTCTTAAATTCACATTACAAATTTAGATACTCCTAAAAGTATGATTTTTCCAAAAATTTATTTGAAATTATTGTGTAAATCTTAAAACTTGAGTTTTTAACGGTATTTCAGCATTTGAAAAAATAATGTGTTCATTGAAATGCATTTTCAAAAAGCAGAAAGAAAAGTAAATTTATTAATAGCTTTTAGGTGTCTTAAATTGACGTTTTTTTTAATGAAATTTCAATATTTGTTTTTATATTAGTTTTATATTATTAGTTTGTGAAAATCCCTGTTTTAATAAAAAAGTTTGTAGTACTCTAAATTACGCTTCTTTTCTTAAATTTTGCACACACAAATTTAGAACTCTTAAGTACATTTTCCTAATTTATATCACTAATGAACAGGAGTATAAGAGTAGAAAGTAACAATATTGAAATGCTTATTGAAGAGAGAAATAATAGTAGAACCAGAAGTATATATTAGAAGATAATGAATAAGTAAACGAAGTATTGATCTAGTATATGAGTTTAGAAATTTGAGCGATATTAATATAATAAGGAGTAGTGCTGGAATTTAATGAGATAGGAGCAAATCTGGATTACGTTATAATACACAGATGGTTGATCTTAGAGACGAGTATTTGTAGGTAAGTTCAATGAAGTCTGGGTGAGAGTGTAATCTTCTAATAAAATTATAAAAAGAGAGATAGATCATTTCTCAATGATGTTGAAGGGTTTTAGTTGTATATTGAAAGAGTAATGATCAAGAGGACGATATGAGAATGGTTGGACAAAGGAAATATTGAAAGAGGAGAGGAAATTTAATTACTCTCTATTAATTGTATCAATATCGAGTTGGAAAGTAAAGTGTATGAATGGGTATGAATTTATTCTATTGGAAAAGAATATAAGGTATGTTTTGGTTGAGAAACGGGTTGAATTGTATATCAACTAGTCATTTGTATGATTAGAATACGTATATTCAATTTTACAGCTCATTGTCCAGATGTCGACAGTATTAACAAATGAGAGAGAAAAAAAGGGTCAGAGAAACAGGATATGGAATAAGAGATGAGATTTACTACTGGAGTCTTAGAAAATATTTACAGGTAGTAAGTTTTTATTTAAGTAGGGGATATTGGTAGCAAGATTTATGTAGGATTGGATATCAATATTAGGAAATTACAAGGTATCCAGATCAATATCACTAAGCTGGAATTAGTATAGTTTGAAACCTGTTTAACTTGAAGAAGAATGGAAGGTAACAGTATGATACTATAAGAAAGAAATTGTGACGCAATGTCGATTTATCTCGGATAATCTTAGTACAAAATATATTGCGAATACAGGTGAAAAGTGACTAGGCTTAGTAGTAAGGTAATATTGAAATTTGTATTAAGAAACTCGGAGAGAAGTAAGATTTTTTATTCCATTAACACAGATCAAACGAGTTGATAGGAGAATTTATATAGTTTTTTTCTCAGGTTGTTGGAGGGAGGGTAGAGTTTAACGGTTTATATAATATTAGGAAAAGGGCGAGAGAATAGAGGGCTATATATTATTATTTAATAAATCTGAGAAGATGTAATTAAAGGAGGAGGTATATTGTCTATATAAATGAGTATCTGTATAAAGTTATTATAGATTTGGGTGAAATGACGAGGGAATCAATAAAATTGAGCTTTTTACGAGAATCAAGGTTTGAGTAGACTCGTGTTAAGGATGTTTAGGTTGGTACACAAGGATGAGATTTAATTTCTAAAATGGAGAGGGATAACCATTGAAATTCAAAAGTAATAAAAACATTATAGTTGCTATTAACAATTTGACACATAGAATAGAAATAAGAAAGGTTATGGAACGTATTGTTAGGTCACTTGTCTTATAAGATTGAGTATCGAGCAGTAATTTACGAATGGATCATAATAAATAGGTAAAAGGACTTGTCATAGACGATAGTGTTAGTACGATTCAAGTTTAAGAAAGATGATCACGTTATAGCGCTCAGTTTATTAAGAAAGACACCTTAGTATACCTATGAGGATAAAGTTTTTATTATAATATGGAAGGGTTCTTTTTTTAACAGAACAGATGGTGTTAACAGATTTAGGAGAAATATGTAGGCAAGGTCAAGGTTTCAATAAAGATTAAGTATGATTTCGAGTTTTGGAGATGGGAGCATTAATTTGTCAGTGCTATAGAGTGGGATTAAAGATAGTTAAAGAATTTCTAAAAGTTAGTTAGTTTTGAGTTATTCTAATAGTATTTAGAACGGATTGGCACTGTATTTTTAATTGGGAAATTTTGGATACATTCCCCATATGTAAAGAATTTGGGAGTGGTATAAGTTATTCAGTGAGTTTTTAGAATCTTCAGAAGTGAAGAAAGGCAAATGGCATTTGATTGAGTAGTCAGTCTTGATGTAAGATATGAGCGTCACTGTGATTAGGTAGATGATGGGGATTTAATATGAAAGATGAAATATCACATAGAGTAAATGAAGATGAGTGGGGAGTACTTTAATGTAATGTGAGTTTGAGATTAATGTCTTGCTAGCTTGCTAGTAATTGGGTTGTTAGATATAAAAATTGGTTTACATCACTAATTTAAATTATAAATTTTTTATTTAATACGGAAAAACATGTTAGAATGAGTATAACAATTATTCGTTACATTCAGGTACAATGACGAGGGTGAAATTTATTTTGGTAGAGAAATTTACATTTTAGGGTTAATTCATAATATAAGTATGGAAGGTGAGATTAATTTATCATTTAACTAGGAAGATACAAGAAGTTTTACGCAGAGACATAGGATATATAGAAAGAAACAAAATTGAGGAGGGATAGCCAATAAGTTGTTGAAAATACAAATGCTGAAATTCTACACAGGCATGGATGAAGGAAGGGTATAATTAATTAAATTAAAAATAGTAAGTATTAAGGATTAGTCTGGAGAGGGTATAGGCAGAAGGTATTATTAGAAGGACGGTGGATAGAAACTAATTCAATACAGTATATTTAAGCATTGAGGATTTTACTTACACGGAGAATAGTTATTAGTCAAGGGTACATTCTATTATTCCTTAAATGGAGCAGGGAGTAGCCATCGTTAATCAAGGAAAGTAAATGATGTAAATTAAGATGTAAGAAATGGCATTGCAGGTTAAGAAGAGGAGAGTAGTTAGTAGTACAAGTTAAAATAAATTTTATAAATTGATCATTCACTTTTGTCCACATAATTTCTATGTAATCACACGAATATGAATACGAATTATTTCTCGCCTTGTGAACACTTTATTAAGTTATCTTCAGGTAGAAGCAGTGAGCCCTATAAACTATACAATATTTTATTGGGTTAAAATTTTTTTATTTTTTATTAAAATTATCACACAACTTCTTAATTATCACAACTAGTTCGTTGTTCAGACATAATTGTAGAACAATTTCTTAAAATAAAAATGATATTATATATAATAGTTCCTTGTTACACTTGCGAAAGACTCTGTGTGAATAATTTTTAATACATCAACTACTAAGAGGTTGTTCCATCCGGAAAAGGAGCAATAAGATTTCAAAAATCTTATTTAGGTAAAAGGGCTGTTCATAAATAACGAAAAACTTAAATATTCATGCGTTATTAATATCTTTTTATCATGTCTTCGTAATTTATAAATTTTCATTTATTTGTTATTTAGGATACAGATGTCCAAGAAATATGTCCTTAGTTAAAACCTGTTTTTCATCATAATATTTTTTTAAAAATTAGAGGCTATTTCTCTTAACGAACAAATTTCTAAGAGATTTAGTGTTCCAAGGGGTCGTAAAAATTACTTCACACCACACTACACCAGTTGCTTGCTCTTTACAGAGGAGTAGTTCCCTCTGACAAACTGTCTGGCGATACATTATCTCTCTTTACTGAATCTGTTTCACATACACCAATTGTCATCTTCATACTATCATAATAATTTATAGTTATAACCTATCGCTATGCACGAGCGAACGTCTTTTGAACTTTCTAGATATATACTATCTCCTTTTTTCCCTTAGATTATGGCTCACGAGACCTGTCATTCCACCCCACCTCTTCCTTTCCCTGATCAGGTTTTGCATTCCAGACTTACTAGCTATGTTCACTTCTACATAGATGTACTCCACTGACAAAGAATGGTAAAGACTGGAACAATCTTACTTCTTGCCATTTTCAAATTTGCTTGACATGCACAGCTTTCAAATAGCCGGTATCGAAGGCATGTCCGGAAATTTGATGTTCATTTGATTTTGAGACGTGTCCTTCTAAAACGTCAGTATTTGATTTAATTTTAACTTGTCCTTTGAATATGCCTCATATTTGATTGAATTTAATGTGGGCCCTTTGACCTTTACCCACCACCAATATATATGATGATAAATATATATCATATATATATATATATATATATATATTATATATATTACCCCTACTATATATATATATATATATTATATATATATATATATATATATATTGTATATATATATAGTAATATATAGTATATATTTAACATTATATTATTATTATATTATATATATATATATATATATATATATTAATATATATATAATATAATATATATATACGCGTATAATATATATGTATTATATCATATATATATTAATATACTATATATATATATATCTATATATATATATTTTATATGATATATATATATATAATAGTAATATTATATATATATATATATATATATATATTATATATATATATATATATATATATATATATATATATATATTATATATATATATATATATATATATTATAGTTATATAATATCATATATCATATATATATATAAAATATAGTAATATATATATATATATATAGTATATTATATATAGTATATAATATACTATATATATATTATATTATATATATATAACTATATATATGATATGATTATAGGTATATATATATCCCTCTATGAACATCGGGCCAGAAACGCTGCCAGAATTCCACTTAGAGATTGGGATAAAGATCAATTAACAACGGAGATTAAAGGCGGCGGCATGTCCAATTACACTGGTGTTTGAAAGTTATT
>JABUQX010083276.1:25000-28749 GCA_015478945.1 Trachelipus rathkii | reverse complement strand
TGAAGCAGACTTATGTAGTCTAACCAGGAGACTGAAGTTTTTAAAAGATTCAATTGTTGGCGTAGTTCGAGTTTAAGTTTACGCAGAGATGATTGCTTAAATAGTATCTCTTTAGTAAGTAATTTGGTCGTCCAGGATCGGTAGAAGTGACTATTGTGGAGTGATCTTCGATAAAGTTTAAATTTCATGAATGATGGTACATAGTGATAGGCTTTACATATTGAAAGAAAGCGGTGATCCAGTTCCAGTTTACATATGCGCTTCTTAAGGTTTTCAGTTCTACGGAAGATTCCCAGAGTGAGGTCATCATATCGTATACGTATTAGATTTGATATTGGTCTGTTCTTAGGGAACCGTAATTTTATTATAAAAAGGATGACCAAAGCCGAATGAAGGTCATAGAACTTTATTAATTCAATATTTAATATTCAAATCATCGACGTTTCGAGCCGTCGTGGCCCATCATCAGGATACTGAAAACATATAGTTATATAAATACAAATAGATAAACAGTCATATATAAATAAATATAAATGAATATAGATGTGAAATAAATAAAAATAAAAATAAAAATAAAATTAAAAATAAAAATAAAAAAAAATAAAAATAAAAATAAAAATAAAAAATAAAAAATAAAAAATAAAAAATAAACAGAAGGTGACTAGCATTATAATAATCAGTAAACAAAATAGTAACAGGGTATCGTAATAACGGTTAAACTTAAGGTTGAAAATTTAAATTATTTGTAGTTTGTATTAATGGAAATAATATAAGTCATAATGTAAGGTTCATAATAATAATAATAATAATAAAGAATAATAAATGATATTAAATAATAAATGATATTAAATAATAAATGATATTTAAATAATAAATGATATGTTCATATTTATTTATAGAAAAAATAATGTATGATATTCAACTACAAATGAATATTCAAAATAATAGATGGATATTTCAAATAATAAAAGGATATTCCAAAAATACATGAAATATAAATAATAAATGATATTTAAAATAATAAATGATATTAAATAATAAATGATATTTAAATAATAAATGATATATAAATAATAAATGATATTTAAATAATAAATGATAAATGATAAATGATAAATAATAAATGATAAATGATAAATGATAAATGATAAATGATAAATGATAAATGATAAATGATAAATGATAAACGATAAACGATAAACGATAAACGATAAATGATAAACGATAAATGATAAATAATAAACGATAAACGATAAACAAAAGTAAAATAAAAATAAATCACCATAGATAAAGATAAATAATTTATAACCGATTTATCATTTTATCATTATCATTTATTATTTAAATATCATATAATATATATATATATAGATATAATATATATATAATATATATATATATATATTCTGATATAATATATATATATATATATATATATATATATATATATATATATTATTTTTTATTTTTTTTTACAGTTTTCACCACCGCTCACGGGCAAAGCCTATTCAAGGAGGGGTAAACAAAACTACAACTAACGTAAATTACGCAGATGAGCGCAGACGCGGGCCTTAAAGTGAGGGAGATTAAATTGAGTAGGAAACACAGAAGATGGAAGAGAATTCCACAGAACAGAGGTGGCAGGAAAGGTAAGGAGGCACCGCAGCGAACTAGTTTGGAGTTGCTAATATTAACACAAAACTCATGTGCCGAAACAGCCCTTGTGCTACGAGTGCGTCTTAAAGGTGGTGGCACGCAGTGGAAAGTTCCCTCGAGCACTTGCCCCACTACGGTACCTATAGGAAAAGAGATTATAAAGCACTAACATCGCGCCGCAAAGGATAGAGGTCAAGTGAAACTGAAAGAAACGGTCGGGGACAGTTTATAAGTTTCTTTTTGCCTTTGACTCGACCCTATCCAAAAGCCGGGTGAAACCTGAGCCCCCCAGATATGAGAGCAGTACTCCATACAAGGGCGGATTAGGCCCTTGTATAACTGGAGTAATTGGGGAAGAGGAAAAAAGTCTCGCAGTTCTTAAACAGAACTCCCAGTTTCTTTGAGGCAGCCTTAGGCACCGTTGTGATGTAAAGTTTAAAAGATATTTTTTATTTATGTAAATGCCAAGATGTTTAAATTGTCAACAGGGGAAACGGTAAAACTATGGAAAGAGATGAAAAAGTTGAAATTTATCTTTGAAAGGGAGATTTGTAGAGTTGGGAGTTTTAAAGAATTGAATTTCACAAGTTCAGACGGACCCCACAGGAAATTCTATCCCAGATCAGCGAGAATAAGAATCGGAAAGATTAGACGAGAGCCAATTCTAGAAGTAAAAGAGGGAGAAAAAAAATGAGTTGAAGTATGAAGGGTCGAGTTCATCGGCATATGAGTGGATAGAGCTAAATGAGCGGCTGAGAATGTCATTATTGAAAAGTAGGAATAGGGTAGAGGATAAACAAAACCATGAAGAAACACCATTCCAGGCAGAAAGGAAGAAGAAGTCGCCCCCCAACACAGCCGATATTGAGCGATTTGAAACAAAACTAGACATAAGTAAGCAAGAGAAGGAGGAAACCAAAGGAGGGAGCTTGGAGAGCAGTGGAGCGTGCCATACCCGGTCAAATGCTGTGGATATGTCAAGCGCCACCGCGCAAGTCTCCCCGTAGTTCCTAAGGGCGGAAAACCATTAAATCGGTTAAACAGGAAAGTATATCACCAGTAGACCTCGAACGCCGAAAGCCGGTACCTGCGATCGGAAAGAGCAGAATGACGATTTCCAGAGGTTTATAGAGAAGTGAGAGTAAGAAGGGTTTCAAAAGATCTTAGATAGAACACAGGTGAGAGCTATAGGGTGAAGTTAGAAGGATCAAAGCGGTTTCCTTTTTTCGGAATAGTGGACATGTGCGTGCTTCAACACTGAGGGGAAAGTGTTAGTTTTGAGGACATAGAGAATATAGTTGAACGAGGGAGGGCGCCAGCTCGGAAGCACACTCCCTCAAAACTCGGGAGGAATTGCATCCGGCCCACCCCGCCTTTTCCTAACCGTTCATAGATTCAGGAGCCCATTCACCCGATCAAATGTAATCACAGCAAAGACATAGGACACCTGGGAGGAGAAGGTGGAGGAGGAATGCCAGAATGTCCAGGGTTGATTCAGAGGAAAATAGGAGGCCGAAGAGATGTGGCTTTCAGTTGGAGAGTTTTAGCAACAGAACCGTCAGAACGAATAAGAGGGGAAAGGCAGATTTACAGAAGTTGTTAGAGATGTTTTTGCAAGAGGCCATAAAGATTATCAGTAGGAGAAAACCAAGGAGGTTAGCGCACTTCGTTTGATGAAAGCCCGCTTTGCTCGTCGAAGGAGTATCCCTGCAACGATTCTAGCTGAGTGAAATTAGCGAGAGTGATAGGAGAACGAGAATTTTTCCACCCGATACGCGCTGTCTCTAGCCTGAATGGCAGGAGAACAAGCAGCCGTCGAACCATGGATTATGAGGAGAGAAAGATTTAGTCGAAGAAGGAATGAACCTGCTCATCGCCGTCAACGATTACAGCTCCCCACCTGAGTGGCAGAAGCCGAGGCGTCATCAGAGTCAAAGCAGTCATTCCAATTGTAGTTAGCGTAGAAGCGACGAAAAAACGCATTGGGCAGGATGGAGCTGTTGAGAGAAAGTATAAGTTAAAGAGAATAAGTTGTGCGTCAAAATTTACCAATAGGAGCGAAGGTAGTGTATTTATAGAGAGAAGGACTAGGG
>JABUQX010083276.1:15000-22500 GCA_015478945.1 Trachelipus rathkii | reverse complement strand
GGGAGGGCTGCGATTCCGAATTTCGATAACAAATTTTCGCTAAAACGAAGAGACAGAGGCAAGTGTGGTAAACGCGCTGGAAAGTCCGTGACTACTAATTCGCCTACGAAGAGAGAGTATCTCAACAAGAGGGACTTTAGTTACTTCTTTACTTTCATTGAATATTTTTACATTTGTTGAATAAAAACATCTTTCAAAATATGAATTTTTAAATTCCCATCATTTATCTACATAGGGGCTTGCTCACAAAAGAAGCACCAATTTAACAAGTTTTACCCTATATAATTGGTGAACCCGGAGAAGAACACCCAGAACTTCAATCAACGCCTTCTGAAAAAAAACAAACAAAATGAAAAAGAAGAAAACAACTACAATAACACAAAATCCCAATCAGAACACTGAGAAAATGACTCAAGCAAACGAACATTATCGATACTGGACTTCAATTTTCATTTCTAATTTTGGATTACGGTCTTCACCTTTTCACAACTATCACAGTTCGAGGATTCATCGCTAGACATAGCAAACTTCCTTTTCGGCATGGATTTCTTTCATCATTCAAGTTTGGATTATGGGCAGAAACTCATTTTTGGATTCCACTACGAACTTTGATTCCTTTTCGGATTCTAAATGGTTCTGTGACCTCTCCCTTTTATGTATGAAGAAATTTTTCAAATAAAGGACCTAAATTTTAAGCAACTTCGGCTCTTCATTTTTCAAACAATGGTTTCTCTTGTAACTAACAGGCTTTGAAAACTATTTTCCGCGCATGATCAAATTCATGGATACATAGAAACGCCTTTATATTGGACCTTTACTTGATTCAATGTTCGATCGATGTGGCCTATTAACGTGTGAATAATTAAATGTTTCATATCAATAATTATGTATGAATATTTTTGTATTTTTATGCATTTAAATGTTTGTATGTTTGTTTATATCTACGGATATAATCAAATATGGCTTGTGTTTAATGCACCGTTTATTTTCTGATATATATACATTGTTTTATTTATGTATTTCACATATTTGTATATATGTTTAAGATCTTCGGATTGTAAACCAGTTTATTGCTCGTTATTTGAAGTTATTCTTTACATTTCAGTATACTATTTTTGCCTCAAATGTTTGTATGTTACTTATGCTTCGGACATAATTAGATATGCTTGCATTTGAAAGTACTTTAACTTTATGTTTTTTATTTATTATTTATATAATTATTAATAACAAACTTTCTCACTCCGGTGTGTAGCGCTGGGAAGTATGTTAGCACTCCATTATAAACTGGTAAAAACTTTTAATTATGGTTTCGTACTTATGCTTAGATTTGCGCGAGCAAATTTTAGCATAAGTCAAAATGAAATATAATATATAAACGTCCTTTGAGATGCTCTTTCAGTCAGGAATTAAATTAGCAAGAAGGATCAGAAGAAATAAATCTTTACTCAAGATACTCCTCCAGAAATCCTCCAAACTTAAAACGCAGCTTTCGGCAAGAGAGGTAAATTTCCAGGAAGGGCTGGCGACTCGAATTTCGATCACAAATTTCGCTAAAAACGAGAGACAGAGGCAAGTGTGGTAAACGCGCTGGAAAGTCCGTGACTACTAATTCGCCTACGAAGAGAGTATCTCAACAAGGAGGGACTTTAGGTACTTCTTCTACTTTCATGAAACATTTTTACATTTGTTGAATTAAAAACATCTTTTCCAAATATGAATTTTTTAATTACCATCATTTATCTACATAGGGGCTTGCCTCACAAAGAGCACCAATTTAGGGCAAGTTTTACCCGTATATATATATATTATATATATATATATATATATATATATATATATATATATTTGTGTTATATTTATATATATATATATATATATATATATAATATATTATATAATATATATATATATATATATATATGATTCGAACGTCATCGAGTGTGGACGCGGTGGAAACCAGAAGGGAGGCAAAAAAGAGAAGCAGCAGCTGGAAAACTGCCGAAGAATGTTCAAAATCCGAAAGAATTATATATTGGAGAGAGGACTGTAAATTTGTTAAGCAAATTGCTAAAAAAGTACTTTGGGAATTGTTTTTAAAGAAGAGAGTACTTCAGAGTTTGAAATTTCAAGTCTAGTAAAGGAAAAATTTATTTTAACGAATCAAAATTTCAAAATTTTAAGTATTTATTTTTAAATTATTTTCATATAAAATCCAATATGGAGGAGCAACAATTTTTTCGACAACATTTCTTTTAATTAATTATTTGGAATGAAATGCAAAATTAAAACAAGAAAAAGAAAATAAATTTGAAACTTTTAAATATTATGAAAAGTGGAGCTGCGTTTCGCGAAGTCGTCGATCATAGGAAGAAAATTCATGATTCTCTTCGTTTGATAGCAAGGGGCTGAAATCGCCCTTAGATAAAATCTTTTCGTGAATGGCGATTATAAGTTTGAAAACTTATCATCCACCAACACCACCCTGCAGCTATGTGGGATATGGTGTTTTGTATAAATAAATAAATAAATAAAATATTATATATATATATATATATATATATATATATATATATATATATATATATATATATATATATATATATATATATATATATATATATATATATATATATATATATATATATATCATTATTTTTTGTGCGTGATCTATGTGTGTGTGTTCGTTGTGTGGGCGCGGTTTTTTTTTAAATAAAAACCCAATTCAGTGTTTTTTTTGTGGGCTGTGTATGGTCGATTGTGTGTGTTTGTTTGAGAGGTTGTCTGTTTGAATGACTGGACAGAGAGATTAGGCAACGTAAAAACATTACAAGAGAAGAAATGGTGGGCGTAGGCTGGGGGTTCGTCTATTGACTTTGCCAACGTTCGTGGCCTGAAAGCTAACCATAAATTCTGTGGAATATCACCTCGCTAACTCTCTACCTAACATTTTATTACTGTCTGAGATCCAGCTAGCCAGGATTCTTTTTCAAATAAACTTAATATCTCCAAACTATAACCTTTTTATATTTCAGACTAAATTGTGGAGTCTTTGCCTATATAAACATTAACCACTCCTGTAACACGTCTTGATAATCTTGAATTCCCTATTCGATGTTCTGTGGCTTAAAATCTTTCTCCCACTTACTACCCATTATCTTGTGTGTCTCTATGCCTCGCCCTAACGGAACAGATTTCACTTTTCTTTTTTTGAATATCTTCTACTTCTCATGAGACTGTTACTTCTTCCCATCCAAATGCTGAGATCATCTATTTATGGTGATTTCAACGTACACCACACTAAGTGGTTGGGCTCCTTTCATACTGATGCAGGAGGGAGGAGGCCAAAACATTCAGTATTCTCAACGATCTGGAAACAGTTAATTTTAAAGAATCCTACACACAGCACCAGTCGTCCTAACCAATTCTTTGAACACGTTGATTTATGTTTCACCAGTTTGATCTCCTCGTTACAAATACACCAATTTTTCCCTCCTATCGGTAACTCTGACCACAATCTTTGTAGCTCTTAATTTTAAAACTTTTCTCCAGCAGCCACCATTTCCCCAACGACTTTCTTTGGCCCACTTTATCGGGCCTAAATCGGGGGGCGTTGCGGTCGTTTCTTTTGCAAAACTATGCTTGGAGTGGAATCTTGCTTTGACCGGAGGACGCTTCGCCGTCACCGCTGAAAAAGGTAGGGGCCGTAAATCGTCGGAGGGTTATGATGCGGGTTTCATTCCATCTTCCAACTAAATCTCTTTTCTCCACAAAATCCATGGTTGATGGGGGAATGTTCTCGCTCCATTCAGGAGCGAGACATTGACTACGGGCATGGAATAACTCTCGTTCTCCATCATTCTTACTAAATTTCCATTCTGCTCGGAATCGTTGCAGAGCTATTATTCGACAGGCTAAAGCGCGCTTTCACTAAAAGAAAGTGTGACAACCTACTTTGGCTCTCCTACTTGATAAAAATTTCTGGCCCTCTTGCCAAAAACATCTCTAATAACTTTTAGTAAATCTGGCCCTTTCCCCACTTATTCTCTCCGACGGTTTCTTGTAGTAAACCTCCTACTGAAAAGGGTAATCTCTTCGTCCTCCTTTTTTCATCTAATTCACCCTGGACGATTTTCCGGCACCCTCTCCTGCGTTCTTCTCTTCTTCAGGTTTCCCATGCCTCTTCCCGTGATTACGCATGATCGGTTGCATGGGATTCTGAGATCTATGAAGGTCAGGAAGGGCTAGTGGCCCGGATGGCATTCCTCCGTGTTTTGAGGGAGTGTGCTTCTGAGCTGACGCTTGTCCTCGTTCAACTCTACTCGCTATGTCTTAATACTAACACTTTCCTCAGTGCTGGAAGCGCGCATATGTCCAACCAATCCCAAAAAAGGGCAGCCGCTCTGATCCTTCTAACTATCGTCCTATAGCTCTCACTTGTATTCTATCTAAGATCTGTTGAAACTCTTCTTAACTCTCATTTCCGGGATCATCTGGAGTCTCTCCTTTCTTTCAGATCACAGTATGGCTTTCGACGCTCGAGGGCAACTGGTGACATACTTTCCTATCTAACTGTTTTATGGTCTTCTGCCCTTAGGGACTATGGGAGTCTTTGGGGTGGTGGCACTCGAATATCAAAGGCTTATTGATCGAGTATTGGCATTGCGGTCGCTACTCTCTAAGCTCCACTTCGCTTTGTGTTCTTCCTCCTTCCTCTTGCTTTTACTCTTGTTCAAGTTTTCTCTCTTGGTCGCTCCAATCAGCACTCGTGATGGAGCCGACTTACTTCTCGCTTTTCCTGTTAACTTGTGGTGTTCCATCAAGGTCTGTTTATTTATCTCACAACTTTATTCTTACTTTTCATCAACAATCTCCTCAGCTGTACTTTCTTAACTTCTGTCACTCTTATGCCGATGACCTCAACTACTCACTTCTTCCACTCATTTCATAATTTTTTCTGGGGCCTTTTTTTTCCCCCTTCTTTTTGGGGGGGGGGCCAATTAGAGTTGCCTCTCGTCTTTCAGGCTTTTCTGATCTATTCTGCCGGACCTGGCATGGGATTTCCGGTGGGGCCGCCACAACCTTGTGAAATTCAACTCTTGAAAACTCAACTACTTTAACATCTCCCTCTCAAAACACCTCCTAACTTTCCTAATTTTTCGACGTCTCTAACGTCTCACCGTTGACAACATAAACATTCTTTGTCTGAACATAAAACAAAAAAATATCTAGGAAACCTCATATCACAACGGTTGCTAAGGTGGCCTTCAAAAGAAACGGGAGAGTTCTGTTCAGGTTGCGGGGAATTTTTTTCTTTCGCACAGCTACTTCCAGTTATATTAAGGGCCTTATTCGCCCGTTTGTTTGGAGTATGTTCTCACAATTGGGGGGGCTCCGGCTCCACCCTTCTATTGCGGATAGAGTTGAGTCTTAAGCTAAGAGACTAATTAACTGTCCCCTACTTTCTAACTCTCTTGACCCTCTATCTCTGCGACGTGGACGTTGGCGCACTATCTCTTTTCTTATAGGTAATACAACGGTAGATGCTCAGAGGAGTTGGCCACCAAAAAAAAAAAAAACAAATCGCTTCCACCTTCATTGCGTCGCCCTCGCAATACAAGGGTGCCTTGCCTCTCACATGAATTTTGCGTGAGCATTGAAAATCCCAGACTCGTTTTCGTTGCGGTTGCCTCCTCTTTCCAGCCACTCTGTTCTGTGAACCCTTTGCCATTCTTCTGTTTTTTCCTACTGTATTTAAATTCCTCTCTTTAAACCCACGTCTGCGCTCACAAGAGAATTGCGTTAGGCTTGGGCTTGGGTGGGCTTCCGGTATTTTATTTCCTGCCCCCCTCCTTGAAAAGGGCCCAGGCCGTGAAGTGGTGGTAAATATATATATAATATAATATATTATATATAATATATATATAATATATATATAATATATATATATATATATATTATATAAATATATATATATATATATAAGTGGCGAGCTGTAGACGGTTCTCAGCCGGTTCGGCGAACCGGTAGTTAAAATGTTTTACAGGAAAGGGAATCGGTAGTTATGTCTTTTGATGTGTGATTAAGCAGGAAAACGAACAGGCAGCTCTTGTGATATACATTATATTATATATATATTATATATAATATATATATATTATATATAATATTAATTATATATATTATATATATATATATATATAGTATAATATATTATATATATATATATATATATATATATATATATATAATGAATTGTTACGCCAAATATTTAGTTTTCTGTTTTTCTGTGTAAGGAATTCCATGATGACATCATTAATTGTTAGCTGTTATAATTCCTAAATAACCATTTTTTGCGGAACGTTTCTTTAGAATAGAAAACATTGATTTTGGAAGAGCTTTATATTACCATTATATTTAAATAAGTATTTATGAAATTTTAAAATTGGTTCAAAATAGACTATAAAAAGATTTGATAATACTACTGTCGATATAAAATTATTGTTTTAGGAGAAAACGACTTTTTTTGATGGCGGCTTTATATATATATATATAATATATATATATATAAGCTCCTATTATTAAATATTATAATGATATATTATAAAAAACAATAATTATTATATATATTAGTAATAAAATTATTGGTAAATTTTCAAAGTTACTATATGGTAATATAATAACTTCTATATATTTATATATTATATATAAATAATATAGTATATAGGTATATAATTAGTAGGTATATAATATATATTTATTTATATACATATTATTATATTATTTTTTTATATATTATTCATGGGCGTAGGCATGGGGGTGTCTTATTGGGAGGTGCACTTTTGGCCCCCCTTACTGAAATCTTGGCGAAATAAAAAACTTATACTACTTATTGATGGTTTGCCAGACGACGTTTTTAAAGGTTTTTTAGTAGAAAAACTGTAAAGAGACAAGATATCATCAATCAATTATATCAGGACTAGCTAGAAAGATAGAATATAGTTCTAATTATAACGTATTAATAAAATATAACATTTTTATAGTTTGAATGGTGTTTTCGTTTCATTTTTTATTGGCTTGAAGTCAAACAGACTGCGTGCGTTTTAATTCTAGCTTAGCTTTCTTAGGACAGTATTCTCCCGCTGGCGCAACTCCCTCTTCTCAGTTGTCGATAGCATTTGGTCGGCTGTAAAGCTGCCTAAATATTATAATATTATATGGTATATATATGAAGTTAGTATACTATATATATACGAGAGGTATATATATATATATCGTATTATTAATACGTATAATATACCTTATATAGAATATATATAGGAACTATAAAGGCCAGCTTTTCGATTATCCGTCATATGTATCTTAAAACTATTAATGCTCCAGTAAAACGGAATACATTGCTGGAGATGCTGTCCAACGACTTGCTTAGGAAATGCTTTAAAAAAAAAAAAAAAAAAAAAAAAAAAAAAAAAAAAAAAAAAAAAAAAAAAATTATATCTCAAA
>JABUQX010083276.1:0-12500 GCA_015478945.1 Trachelipus rathkii | reverse complement strand
ATAATAAAAATAAAAATAAAAATAAAATAAAAATAAAATAAAAATAATAATATAATAATAATAATAATAATAATAATAATATAATAATAATATAATAAATAATAATAATAATTAATAATAATAATAATAATAATAATAATAATAATAAATAATAATAATAATTATTAAAAATAATAATAATAATAATAATAATAATAATAATAATAATAATAATAATAATAATAATAATAATAATAATAATAATAATAATAATAATAATAATAATAATAATAATAATAATAATAATAATAATAATAATAATAATAATAATAATAATAAATAATAATATTTTGTGTAGGATCCTGAAATAAAAGAGGAACAAAAAGTCGAGCCAAACTTTGGTCCAACCTAATCCCTATTTAAAATTGTTATAAGGAAAATGATAGATTGAATGAAGCAAGAATAGAATTTATGTAATTAGAGGTCATATTATTATACATTTAAATCTATCACTAATTAGAAATACTTTAGATAAGAAAAAATGAAATTGTTATTGCGTGGATGTGGTGAAGTACCGAAATATAGGGTGAATTGCAATTAAGAAAAAAAAGTAGGAATACCTATTATTTGCTTAATATGTTTTCATTCATTTACTTTAAGGACATGTTCTACAGTTTACTTTTATATCCTTCCAGTTTGCTTCATTGAAATTTGATTCCTTTACTCCCTGAAAGTAATAATTCTGAACGCAACACATGTGGCTAGAGCACCACAGGTGATCACTGGTTGGTTATTCAATGAAACACATTATTTTTCAAAATGCTGAAAAATACCGTTAAAACTCAATTTTAAAGATTTTAACAATAATTATTCAATGTTGAATATGTTAGAGAAAAATCGCTACTTTTTAAGAGTTGCTATAATTTTGTAATGTTTGAATGTTATAGAGAAAGCGGTTAGACTATTTTTTATAACGTTATTATTTTCCAAAACAATGGGATAAATAATTTAGGTATAGATAAAACAAATATTGAAATTTCATTAAAAAACGTCAATTGTAGACACCTTAAAACCATTAATAAATTCTCTTTCCTGCTTTTTGAAATTGAGCATTCAATGAAACACATTATTTTTTTCAAAAATGCTTGAAGAAAATATCGCCGTTTAGCTGAACGATAAAAACAAGGCTACTACGGTATTGAGCTGGATCGTCGAAACCCATTAAAGAATTTACACATAATTTTGCAAAAATGTTGATAAAAAAAAATCTAACTTTTAAGAGTTATAAATTGTTGATGTGTGAGAAAAAAATTAAAGAAAAAGCGTAATTTTAGAAGTTCAATTTTTTTAATAAAAACAGGTTTTCTAAACCTTTGAAATCTTTGATATATAAAACACATAAATAGAGAAATGTAATACAGAAATGTCTTTATTCAAGACACCTAAAACAATTATTAAATTCCTCTTTTCTTTTCTGTCTTTTTGGAAATTGCATTTCAATGAAACAACCATTATTTTTTTTCAAATGCTAAAAAAAACCGGTTAAAAACTCAATTTTAAAATTTTAACAAATAATTTTACAAAACATGTTGAATTTAGGAAAAATTCGTAACTTTTAAGAGTATCTTAATTTGGTAATGTGAAAAATTAAGAAGCCATAATTTTAAAAGTTTAAAATAAATTCTTCATTCATAAACAGGTTTTCACACCCAACGAAATATTTGGTAATTTAAAACCAATTTTCTGTTTCTATTTAAAAAACTTTAATTTTAAGACACCTATAACTATAATAATTCACTTTTTCTGTCTTATTTTGAAATAGGCATTTCTATGAACAATATCTATTTTTTCATCAAAAAAAATGCTGAAAATACCGTTAAAAACTCAATTTTAAGATTTACCAAATAATTTCAAATGTTGAAATTTAGGAAAAATCGTACTTTTAAGAGTTCTAAATTTGTAATGTGAAAATTTAAGAAAAAGCGTAATTTTAGAAGTTAAAATTTTTTATGAAAACAGGTTTTCACAACTAATGAAATATTTGGTATATAAAAACAAATATTGAAATTTCATTAAAAAACGTCAATTTAAGACACCTAAAACAATTAATAAATTCTCTTTTCTGCTTTTTGAAATTGCATTTCAATGAAACACATTATTTTTTTCCAAATGCTGAAAATACCGTTAAAAACTCAATTTTAAGATTTACCAAATAATTTCAAATGTTGAAATTTAGGAAAAATCGTACTTTTAAGAGTTCTAAATTTGTAATGTGAAAATTTAAGATAAAACGTAATTTAAAAGTTTAAATTTTTTAAAACATTTATCTTCACAACTAATGATTTCGGTCTATAACTAAATATTCATTAATATTTTTCCAAACGTCATATTTGACACCTAAAAAACTCATAATTAATTCAACTTTTTCCACTGCTGCTTTTTATGAAATGCATTCAATGAAAAATAACATATAATTTTTTCATATGCTGAAAATTCCGTTAAAAAATCAATTTCAATTTTAAGAATTTACCAAATAATTTCAAATGTTAAAATTTTAGGAAAAACTATTAATCGTACTTTTAAGAGTTTCTAAATTTTGTAAAGTGAAAAATTTATAGAAAAGCGTAATTTTAGAAAGTTAAAATTTTTTATTAAAACAGGTTTTCACAACTAATGAAATATTTGGTATATAAAAACAAATATTGAAATTTCATTAAAAAACGTCAATTTAAGACACCTAAAACAATTAATACATTCTCTTTTCTGCTTTTTGAAATTGCATTTCAATGAAACACATTATTTTTTCAAATGCTGAAAATACCGTTAAAAACTCAATTTTAAAAAGATTTACCAAATAATTCAAATGTTGAAATTAAAGGAAAAATCGTAAACTTTTAAGAGTTCTAATTTTGTATTGTGAAAATTTAAGAAAAAGCGTAATTTTAGAAGTTTAAATTTTTTATTAAAACAGGTTTTCACAACTAATGAAATATTTAGTGAAAATTTAAAAAACGTAATTTTATTAAAATTTCATTAAAAACACGTCAATTTAAGACCACCTAAAACTATTAAATAAATTCTCTCTTTCTTGCTTTTGAAATGCATTTTCAAATGAACCACCATCTATTTTTCAAATGCTGAAAAATACCGTTAAAAACTCAATTTTAAGATTTACCAAATAATTTCAAATGTTGAAATTTAGGAAAAATCGTACTTTTAAGAGTTCTAAATTTGTAATGTGAAAATTTAAGAAAAAGCGTAATTTTAGAAGTTAAATTTAAATTATTATTAAAACAGGTTTTCAACAACTAATGCAAATATTTAATATCAAAAACAAATATTGAAATTTCATTAAAAAACGTCAATTTAAGACACCTAAAACAATTAATAAATTCTCTCTTTCTGCTTTTTGAAATTGGCATTTCAATGGAAACACATTAATTTTTTACAAATGCTGAAATACGCCATTAAAAAACTCATTTTAAAGATTAACCAAATAATTTCAAATGTTGCAAATTAGGAAAAAATCGTACTTTTAAAGAGTTCTAAATTATTGTAATGTGAAAATTAAAAAAAAAACGTAATATTTTAAATATAAATTTTTTTTTTTAAAAGAAGGTTTTAATAAAAAATGAAAATATTTGGTTTATAAAAAACAAATATTGAAATTTCATTAAAAACAACGGTTAAATTTTAGACATTCTAATCTAAAATCAGTCACTTTTCAAGCCTTTGAAATGGCATTTAAGAAACACATATTTTTTCAATGCTGAAAATACCGTTAAAAACCAAATTTTAAGATTAACCAAATAATTTCAAATGTTGAAATTTAGGAAAAATCGTACTTTTAAGAGTTCTAAATTTGTAATGTGAAAATTTAAGAAAAAGCGTAATTTTAGAAGTTAAATTTTTTTAATAAACAGGTTTTCACAACTAATGAAATATTTGGTATATAAAAACAAATATTGAAATTTCAATAAAAAAAACGTCAATTTATAAAACACCTAAAAACAATTTAAATTCTTCTTTTTTCTCTGCTTTTTGAAAATTGCATTTCACTTTTTTAAGCAACACTTATTTTTTTTTATCATCAGATTCACTCAAGGGTTTTACCGTAAAAAAAAAAACAATTTTAAGATTTACCAAATAATTTCAAATGTTGAAATTTAGGCAAAAATCGTACTTTTTACAGACGAAGTTCTAAATTTGTTAATGTGAAAATTATAAGAAAAAGCGTAATTTTTAGAAGTTAATTTAAAATTTTTTATTAAAACAGGTTTTCACAACTAATGAAATATTTGGTATATAAAAACAAATATTGAAATTTCATTAAAAAACGTCAATTTAAGACACCTAAAACTATTAAAATAGATTTCTCGGTTTTCTGCTTTTTGAAATTGCAGTTTAATGAGAAACAAATTATTTTTTCAATTGCTGAAAATAGTCCCGTAAAAAACTCAATTTTAGATTGAACAATAATTTTCAAAATATTATAAATTTAGGAAAAAAATAGTAACTTTTAAGATTTTAAATTTGTAATGTGTAAAATTTAAGAAAAGCGTAATTTTAGAAAGTTAAAATTTTTTATTAAACATGGTTTTTCACACCTAATGAATCAATATTTTCTTACATTAAAAAACAAATATTAATTTCTATTAAAACGTCAACTTTAAGACAATAAACTATTAATAAATTCTCTTTTCTGCTATTTGAAATTTGCATTTCAATGAAACGAATTAATTTTTTCAAATGCTGAAAATACTGTTAAAAAACTCATTTTAAGATTTAACAAATAATTTCAAATGTTGAAATTTAGGAAAAATCGTACTTTTAAGAGTTCTAAATTTGTAATGTGAAAATTTAAGCAAAAGCGTAATTTTAGAAGTTAAAATTTTTTATTAAAACAGGTTTTCACAACTAATGAAATATTTGGTATATAAAAACAAATATTGAAATTTCATTAAAAAACGTCAATTTAAGACACCTAAAACTATTAATAAATTCTCTTTTCTGCTTTTTGAAATTGCATTTCAATGAAACACATTATTTTTTCAAATGCTGAAAATACCGTTAAAAACTCAATTTTAAGATTAACCAAATAATTTCAAATGTTGAAATTTAGGAAAAATCGTACTTTTAAGAGTTCTAAATTTGTAATGTGAAAATTCAAGAAAAAGCGTAATTTTGGAAGTTAAAATTTTTTATTAAAATAGGTTTTCACAACTAATGAATATATAATTGTCTATAATTTTGTATATAAAAACAAATATTGAAATTTCATTAAAAAACGTCAATTTAAGACACCTAAAACTATTAATAAATTCACTTTGCTGCTTTTTTTGAAATTGCATTTCAAATGAAACACATTATTGTTTCAAATGTTCAGAAGAAATAAGCTTTAAAAAAAATCTCAATTTATTAATTTTTGACAACGTTCAATTTTCAAATGTTGAAAAATTTAGGAAAAAATGTCAGTACTTTTTAAGAAGTTCATAAATTATAATGGGTTTACAATAATAAGCAAAAAGCGTAATTTTAAAAAGTTAAAATTTTTTATAAAAACAGGTTTTCACAACTAATGAAATATTTGGTATATAAAAACAAATATTGAAATTTCATTAAAAAACGTCAATTTAAGACACCTAAAACTATTAATAAATTCACTTTTCTGTTTTTTGAAATAGCATTTCAATGAAACACATTATTTTTTCAAATGCTGAAAATACCGTTAAAAACTCAATTTTAAGATTTACCAAATAATTTCAAATGTTGAAATTTAGGAAAAATCGTACTTTTAAGAGTTCTAAATTTGTAATGTGAAAATTTAAGAAAAAGCGTAATTTTAGAAGTTAAAATTTTTTATTAAAACAGGTTTTCACAACTAATGAAATATTTGGTATATAAAAACAAATATTGAAATTTCATTAAAAAATGTAAATTTAAGACACCTAAAACAATTAATAAATTCTCTTTTCTGCTTTTTGAAATTGCATTTCAATGAAACACATTATTTTTTCAAATGCTGAAAATACCGTTAAAACTCAATTTTAAGATTTCCCAAATAATTTCAAATATTGATATTTAGGAAAATTCTAAATATTTTAATTCCCAAACATTTGTTTAATATACAAATTTAAAGAAAAAGCGTAATTTTAGAAGTTAAATTTTTTTATTAAAACAGGTTTTCACAACTAATGAAATATTTGGTATATAAAAACAAATATTGAAATTTCATTAAAAAAAAGTCTATTTAAGACATCTAAAACTATTAATAAATTCACTTTTCAGCTTTTTGAAATTGCATTTCAATGAAACACATTATTTTTTTAAATGCTGAAAATACCGTTAAAAACTCAATTTTAAGATTTACCAAATAATTTCAAATGTTGAAATTTAGGAAAAAATCGTTAACTTTTAAGAGTTCTAATTCCGTAATGTGAAATTTTTAATAAAAATGTAATTAAAGAATTTAAAAAATTTTTTATTATCTTTGTTTATTCCAACAACAAATTGAAATTATTTGGATATAAAACAAATATTGGAAATTTCATTAAAAAACGTCAATTTAAGACACCTAAAACAATTAATAAATTCTCTTTTCTGCTTTTTGAAATTGCATTTCAATGAAACACATTATTTTTTCAAATGCTGAAAATACCGTTAAAAACTCAATTTTAAGATTTACCAAATAATTTCAAATGTTGAAATTTAGGAAAAATCGTACTTTTAAGAGTTCTAAATTTGTAATGTGAAAATTTAAGAAAAAGCGTACTTTTAGAAGTTAAATTTTTTTATTAAAACAGGTTTTCAAAACTAATGAAATATTTGGTATATAAAAACAAATATTGAAATTTCATTAAAAAACGTCATTTAAGACATCTAAAAAAACTAAAAATAAATTCACTTTTCAGCCCTTTGGGAAATTGGGGCAATTTCAAATGAAACAACATTATCATTTTCAAATGCTGAAAAATACAGTTAACAAAACTGCAATTTTAAGGATTTATCGCAAAAAATAAAAAATTGTCAAATGTTGAAATTTTAGGAAAAATCGGTAACTTTTAAGAGTTCTAAATTCGTATGTGAAAATTTAAGAAAAAGCGTAATTTTAGAAAATTATAAATTTTTTATTAAAACCCAGGTTTTTCCAAAAAAACCACACAACTAATGAAATATTTGGTATATAAAAAAAAAACAAATTTGGAAATATTTCATTAAAAAACCGTCAATTTAAGACACCTAAAAAATTAATAATTCTCTTTTCTGCTTTTTGAAATTGCATTTCAATGAAACACATTATTTTTTTCAATGCTGAAAATCCGTTAAAAAACCCCGTCCAATTTTTTAAAAGATTTAGAAGAAAATTTTCTCATTGATGAAAATATTAATAAAAGTACCTACTTTTAATATTTTTTACTAACTTGACAGGTCTAAAACAAACCTTAGATAGTAATTTTAGAAGTTAATTTGTTTTTTTTAATAAAAACAGGTTTTCCAACACTAATAAATATTTGGTATAATTAAACAACAATAATTGGAAATTTCATTAAAAAAGTTCAATTTAACACCCAAAACAATTAATCAATTCTCTTTCTGCTTTTTGAAAAATTGGGGCCATTTTCATGACACCATTTATATTTTTCAATGCTGGAAATACGATTCGATTTATTGGATTTTATTCCCCGATCCAAAATATATTTGAAGGTGATTGAATCAGGAAAAAATCGAAACATTTAAAAGATTTCTAAATTTTATAATGTGACACATTTCAGAAAAACGTAATGTTCAAGAAGCTTAAAATTTTGTTATTATTAAAAATATAAATAAGACTATGTGATTTTTGGCCTTAAAAATAAAACAAAATAAAAATTTCATTAAAAGAATCGTCCCTATAGAGCATACTAAAACTATTATCAAATTAGCTTTTCTGTTTTCTTTATTTTGAAATTGCATTTCAATGAAAGCATCATTATTTTTTGAATGCTGAAAATACCGTTACAACTCAATTTTAAGATTTACACAAATAATTTCAAATGTTGAGAAATTTAGGAAAAATGTACTTTTTAAGAGTTCTAAATTTTTTTTAATGTGAAAATTAAAGAAAAGCGTAATTTTAAAAAAAGTATAATTTTTTATAAAATAGGTTTTCACACAGCTAATGAAATATTTTGTATATAAAAACAACATTTGAAATTTTTATAAAACAACGTCAATTTAAGACACCTACAAATACTAATAAATTCACTTTTTTACTGGCTTTTTGAATTGGCATTTTCAATGAAACACATTATTTTTTCGAAAGCTGAAAATACCCTTAAAAACTCAATTTTTAAGATTTAAAAATAATTTTCAAAATTTTGGAAATTTAGGAAAATCGTACTTTTTAAGAGTTCTAAAATTTGTTATATGTTGAAAATTTTAAGCAAAAGCGTAATTTTAAAGTTAAAATTTATTCACTTTAAAACAGTTTTCACAATAATTTGAAATTTTCGTATTATAAAAACTCAAATATTTGATCACTCTCATTTAATATATAAACACGTTCCAATTTAAGACACCTAAAAACAATTGGAATGATTCTCTCTCTCTCCTCTTTTGAAATTGTATTTCAAATGAAACACATTATTTTTCAATTGCTGAAAATAACCGTTAAAACATTATTTTAAAGATTAACCAATAATTTCCAAATAATGTAATTATTTATTAAAATCGTACTTTTAAAAGAGTTCTAAATTTTAATGTGAAAATTTTAAGAAAAAGCGTAATTTTTAGAAGTTATAAATTTTTTATTAAAATAGGGTTTCACTAACTATAGAAATATTTGGAATATAAAGAACAAATAAAAATATTGAAAATTTCTTCCTTAAGATCGTCAATCTCATCACTTCCAACTATAATAAATTTCACTTTTTCTGCATATGTTGATGTATGCATTTCATGAAACACATTATTTTTTCAAATGCCTGAAAATACCGTTAAAAACTCAATTTAAGGATTTACCAAATAATTTTTCAAATGTTTGAAATTTAGGAAAAATCGTACTTTTAAGAGTCTAAAATGTGAAAATAAGAAAAAGCGTAATTTAGAAATTTTAAAATAATGCTGCACTTGCCACAAAGTTGTCACCGACTAATGATCTATATGGTCATCATAAATAAAACAAATTAAGTAAATTTGTCATTAAAAACGTCAATTTAGGACACATAAAAATTAATAAATTCTCTTTTTCTGCTTTTTGAATTTGCATTTCAATGAAAAACACATTATTTTTTCAAATGCCTGAAATACCTTGTAAAAAACTAACTCAATTTAAAAAGAATTATACGCAAATAATTTCAAATCGTTTGATTATTAGTGATAAAATCGTACTTTTAAGAGGCTTCTAAATTTGTAATGTGAAAATTTAAAAATAAGCGGCGAAATTTTAGAAGTAAATTTTTTAATAAATTAAACGTGTTTTCCACAACCGTAATTTCGGAATATATTGGCTCACTAGTATAGAAGTACTAAAATATTGAAAAACTGATTCTATTATTACACGGCAATTACAGACCCCTAAAGCTTTTACGTTGTAGCATCCCCCTTGTATTTGCTTTTTGAAATAAGCATAGCCCTTGCTGCAAAAGGAGAAAGAAAAGATGCTGAAAAAGACACAGAAGAAAAGACTGAATTTTAGATTTACACAAATGTAATTTCAAATGTCTGAATATTTAGGAAATAATATCGTACTTTTAAGAGTTTTAAATTTGTAATCCACCATTTTAATAAAATCATAAAAAATATAGAGGTTTAATCTATATTTATTTAAATCAGGTTTTTCACAAACTAATTGAATACATTTGAGTTATTAAAATTCAAATATGATATTTTCATAAAAAAACCCGTCAATTTAAACACCTAAAAAAATAATAAATTCTCTTTTTCTGCTTTGCGGAAATTGCATTTCATGTAATTACACATTATTTTTTTCACAAATGCTGAAAATAAGTTAAAACTCAATTTTTAAGATTTACCAAAATAATTTGTCTTTTTGAAAATTTAGGAAAAATCGTACTTTTAAGAGTTAAATTTTTAATGTGAAATTTTACAGAAAAAGCGTAATTTTAGATTTTATGTTCTGATAGAATTTTTTATTAAAACACGAGGTTTTTCACAACTAATTGAAATATTTGGTATATAAAAACTAAATATTGATACTTTTCTTAAAAAAAACTGGTTCATGTTAAGACATTTTAAAACTATAAAGTTATAATTTACATTTTTGGCTTTTTGAAATTGCATTTCAATGAAACTAATCGATATTTATTTTTTTCAAAATTGCTGAAAAATCCCGTAAAATAAACTCAATTTAAGATTTAAACAAAGAAATCATTCAAAATGTTGCCATGTGGAAAAATGCGTACTTTTAAGAAGTTCTAAGTTAATTGTAATGTAAAAATTTTTATAGAAAAAAGACTCGTAATTTTAGAAGTAAAAAATTTTATTTAAATTTAAATAACAGGTTGTTTTCATCACACCACTACTGACATATTTTGGATTATATAAAATCAAAGACTTGACAAAATTATACAGTACATTTAGTTTTAAGAACTATTAAAACTAAATAATAAAATGAAAAGTTTTCTGCTATGCAGGGCCGCAATTAATGAATCGACTATATTTCATTATTCAAATGCCTGAAATTACGAGTTTTAGGCGTAAAGGTTGCCATTCGTCCATGAAGGATTTAACAAATAGATTTACCAAACATGTGAAATTTTAAGAAACGAGTCCGCTACTCCACTGGTTGCGATAGTGGAAAAATTTTAAGCCAACAGCCGGTGAATTTTATGGAAGTTAAAATTTTTATTAAAATAGGTTTTCACACTAATGAAATATTTGGTATATAAACAAATATTGAAATTTCATTAAACACGTCAATTTAAGACACCTAAAACTATTAATAAATCTCTTTTCTTGCTTTTTGGAAATTGCATTTCAATGAGAAGTTCATTTTATTTTACTTATTTTCAAATGGGGATCTTTAAATGCTGAAAATACCGGTTAAAACTCAATTTTAAGAAAATAACAAAATAATTTCAAATTGTAGGCTAAATTTTAAGGAAAAAAAATCGTAACTTTTATAATAAGAAGTTCTACTAAATTGGGTTAAATGGGTGAAAATTTAATAAAGAAAAGCGTAATTTTAGAAAGTTTTAAAATTAATTCCTTACATTCTTATGCTGTGAGCTTTGCAAAAGACATTTCGAAGCTAAATAACAAATATTTATGAAAATTTCAATTAAAAAATAAAAAACGTCAATTTAAGACACCTAAAACAATTAATTAAAATTCTCTTGTTCTGCTTTTTATTTTGAAATGTGCAATTTCAATGAAACTACGGTTATTTTATGTTTTCAATGCTGGACAATCTCCTTCCGTAAAAACCGATCAATTTTTAAAAGATTCTATCAATAATTTCAAATGGTTTGAATATATATTATTGATGAAAAATCGTACTTTTAAAGAGTTCTAAATTTTGAAATGTGATAATTTAAGAAAAACCGTAATTTTAGCAGTTAAAATTTTTATTAAAATTAAATTCTATTTTTTTTAAAAGCTTCAATGATGACAATATCTGTTGGTTAATAATTATTAAGATAAACAAATATTTTATTTTAAAAATTTCTTACAAAACTAAAAGCCAAAAATCATCTACTGAAACTAAAACTAATCTAATTAAAATTCATTAGTGTTTCTAATATTTTAACTGTCTTTTTATTAAATACATTTTTGCATGATTTTGTAATACATCCTCCATTTATAAATTTATTATTATAAATATTTTCTAATTTTTTATTTATATTTATTTTAATTTCTTAATATTAGCTTTATTATTTTCAACTTTTTATTTTTATTATCACTTGTTATTTTATATTTTAAATATATTAATATTTTTTTATTAATTATTTTAATTATTCTTTTTAATTATATTTATTAATATGTTTTAGTATAAATTGTTCTTTTTTTGTGCTTCTAATGCACAAAATAGGTTTATTTGTTTTTTTTTTTTTTTTTTTTGTTTTTTTTTTTTTTTTTTTTTTTTATTTTTTTTTTTTTTTTTTTTATTTTTTTTTTTTTGTTTTTTTTTTTTTTTTTTTTTTTTTTTTTTTTTTTTTTTTTTTTTTTTTTTTTTTTTTTTTTTTTTTTTTTTTTTTTGCAGTTATTCTTTTTTTATTTTTTTTTTTTTTTTTTTATTTTAATTTTTTTTTTATTTATTTTTTTTTTTTTTTTTTTTTTTTATTTTTTTTTTTTTTTTTATTTTTTAATATTTTTTTTTTTTAATATTTAAATATTTTTTTTTTTTTTTTTTTTTTTTTTTATTTTATTTTCTTTCATTATGTATTTTGTTTGTTTTTTTTTTTTTCTTTTTAAATAAGACCATTTTTTTTTTTTATTTTTTTTTGTATTTTTTTATTTCCCTTTTTTTTTTGTTTTTTTTTTTTTTTTTTTTTATAATGTTTTTTTTTTTTTTTTTTGCA
>JABUQX010083275.1:22500-27600 GCA_015478945.1 Trachelipus rathkii | reverse complement strand
AACCGATTCTCTACATCCCTTCTTTCTCATTTATATGCTTATTATATTCACAGGTGAAGCCAACTTAGCGTAATCAAATGACACTTAACAGATCTTATTATAAGAACATTAATTAATAATCTAACACCTTTAGTTTTATTACAAAAATAAATAAATTTTGTGTGCTCGGGCGATGCCCGAGACACTTGTACGGCTCTGATGTCGTGGCCTCACTAACTCGCGTCTTCCCTCCCTTTTTGGCTTCAGATATCGCCGGGAGGAGAGAGACGTTCTATTGGCTGTTTCCAATTTTCGTATAACAGACCAGAAAGTAAATAAAACATAGTTTATGTGTGATGATTTTATAAGATGTAAGATAATCTTTACGTACATACTAATTACACATAAACCCGGATTGAGCTGTGTTTCTCCTCTCATAAGAATAGCTTTTGCCTCCAAAGAGTTCTAGCTTTACAAATATACTAAAGATTATAATAGCATTATTTTATATAGTACTATACTTTTAGTACATATATATATATATATTAATATATACTATATATATATATATATATATATATTATAATATATATATATATATATATTATATATATTTATAATATATATATATATATATATATATATATAATATAATATATTATATATATAATAAATAATAAATTATATATATATATATATATATATATATAAATATATATATATTATATATATATTATATATATATATATAATATATATATATAATATGCTATAAACGTGTGTTGATTGTTTTTCCGAGTGGTCTTAATTATGTCAATCTATGTTTTAAGGTTTTTAAGTTTCTCATTCAAGCATTAATTTTAAATATCTTTGGTGCTATTTTGGTGTTCTTTGCTTTTTATTTTGATTTTTAATTTTTTGGCGGGTGTTTTAATGTTTAATATCTGCAAATGATTGGGATTTCAACGAAACTTTTGCCTTTCAGAATTTTAAGCTAAGTTTTAGTTTATTTAAATTAAAAAAAAATTTTTAGGTATATAGTCTTTTGTGTTCCTTTTTAGTTAATATTTTATAAAATAGTCTATTTTTATGTTTTAATATGAAACTGCCTCTATGTTGGTTTGCATTTGTTTCATAACTAGTTAGTGCTTGGTCGTGCATTCTCATTTTCACTGCTTTTTATTGTTGTCCATTTATTTATATATTTATTGTCATTTATCCAAGATTGTCTTGCTTATAATTAGTTTTAATTATTAACACTATTAGAAATTATTGTATAAGTGAATTTGTATGCTAGTTTTAGTTACTTTGTTAGTATACGATCGCTTGTGTGTGCAGGTGTGTGTGTGTGTGCGCGCTTGTGTGTATGTGGATTGAGTAAACGTGTAAAGTTTTAACTATTAGTAATTACTGTGTGTATCAGTTTGTCAACCTAACATTTTCATTAACTTGTCTTGAGACACAAGCTAGGCAGGGATTCATTGCCAATTAATATTTATCTCCAACTATATCCTTGTATTTACAAATTTCCGACTTGAATGGTGGAGTCTGTGCCTATATGAACATTAACACTCCTGTAATACGACTCGAAGAACCTTGAATCTCCTAACTTCGATGTTCTATTTAAAATCTTTTCCCTACTACTATCATTCATTCTTGTGTTTCTCGTTACTGCCTCCCTATGGAACAGATTTTCACCTCCTTTTTGAAAATCTTACTACTTCTCATGAGACTGTTACTTCTTCCCTTCCAAATGCCGAGGTCCTCTATTAGGGATTCAACGTACACCACACTGAAGTGGTTGGGATCCTCTAATACTGATTTAGTGGGAGAGAGGCCAAAATATTCAGTGTTCGCAACGATCTGGAACAGTTTATTAAGGAACCTACACATATCCCAGATAGACCTAACCAATTCTTGAACCACACCTGATTTTATGCTCTCACCACTACTCCTCGTTATAAATACACTATTTCTCCTCCTTTGGTAACTCTGATCACAATCTTGTAGCTTTTAATTATAAATACATTTCTCTCCAGCAGGCTCCACCATGCAGTAAACGAACTTTCTGCCACTTTAATCAGACTAGGCTGGGGGCATTCCGTCGTTTTTTGCTAACAATTCCTGGAATGAATCTAGCTTGACTCGGAGGACGCTTCGGTCACCGCTGAAAAGGTAGTCCCATAATCACGATGTGATAAGCAGGTTCATTTCCATCTCAACTAAATTTTTTCGTCCCCAAAAATCCAGTCGATTTGGGGCGTGTTCTCGCACCGATTCAGGGAGAATGAGACATTGCGATCGGGCATTTGGAAAACTTTTGTTCTCATATATATATATATATATATATATATATATATATATATATATATATAATATACTATAATATATATAGTATATATATAATATATATATTTATTATATATATAATATATATATATATATATATATTATATATTATATATAATATATATATATATATATATACGAAAACACACATAGGCCCTATACTTAGTATAACTAGTTAGTGCTTGATCGTGCATTCTCATTTTCAGTGCTTTTTATTATTCATCCGGTTTTTTACTTATTTACTACAATTATCAAGATTGGCCTTCGCGCTAATTAGCTTTTATTATTTATTACCCATTAGAAATTATTGTAAACGTGAGGCTTGGGTGGTTTGCTTATGTGAGTGGCTGACGAATGACTGGTCAGATTAGAGTAGGAGTGGGAGAGTGGGAGCAGGAAGGGTCTCTATTGACTGTCAACTGTAAGTGGCCTGTGTGCTAATCATGAATTCTGTGGAATATTTACCTCTCTTAAATCTTCCGAAACCTAACCATTTTATTATTGTCTGAGGGACCCAGATGCGAGGGATTCATTTTTAAAATAACTATAATATCCTACTATAACTTTGTTTTACAATTTCCGACTCAATGGTGGAGTCTGTGCCTATATAAACATTAACACTTCTGTAACACGTCTCGAGAACCTTGAATCTCCTACTTCGATTTCTAGGCTTAAAATCTTCTCCCAACTACAATCATTATCTTTTTTCTGCTATTGCCCTTCTAATGGAACTGATTTTCAAGTATATTTTGAATATTTAACTGCTTCACATGAGACTGTTACATCTTCCCATCCAAATGCCGAGGTCCTCTATTTAGGGGATTTCAACGTGCACTACCACTAAGTGGTTGAGCTCATCTCAACAACTGAGCAGAACGGAATGGTGAAGGCCAAATATTCAGTATTCTCAACGATCTGAAACAGTTAATTAAGGAACCTACATATATCCCAGATCGATCTAGTCAATCATTGAGCCTTGACTTATGTTTCGCCGCTACTCTTCGTTATAAATACACCATTTTCCCTCCTATTGGTAACTCTGACCACAAATCTTTTAGCTCTTAATTATAATACTTTTCTCCAGCAAGCTCCAACCCATTCCCTAATCGTATTTACTGGCACTTTAATTTGGTTAGTTTGGGGGGAGCATTGCGTTGTTTTTTTTTTGCTAACTATTCTTGGAATGAATCTTGATTTAACTCGAAGGACGCTTCCGGTCACCGCTTAAAAGGTCGTGGCAACGCAATAGCCACTATGGATTAACTCGTTTAATTCCGTCTTCAACTAAATTTTTTTCTCCCCAAAATCCAGGAGAGGGAGATTGCTTATTCAGGCATGGAAAACTCTCTTTCTCTATCACTCTTACTAATTTCCATTCTGCTCGGAATCGTTGCAGGGATGCTCTTCGACAGGCTATGTGCACTTTCACTATAAGAAAGTGCGCCATCCTGCTTGGTTCTCCTACTGATAAAAATTTCTGGCATCTTGCCAAAAACATCTCTAATAAAAATTGGAAATTTGCCTTTCCTCCTTTTATTCGCTCTGACGGATCTGTAACTAACTCTCCTTCTGAAAAGCTAAATCTCTTCGGCCTCCTTTTCATTCTAATATTTACCGGATTTCTGGCATTCCTCTTCCTCCTACTCCTTCTCCACTCAGTTACCCAAGTCTTTACATGCGATTACACATGATTGGATATATGAGATCCTGAGTTCTATGAACGCCAGGAAGGCTAGTGGCCCGGATAGCATTCCTCCCCGTGTTTTGAGGGAGTTTGCTTATGAGCTGGCGCCTGTCCTCGTTCAACTCTGCTCTCTATTTCAGCAAAATTGCTGGTGTCTTTTAATATTCTCTATGATAGTGTTAATAATTTTTTCTCTTTTTCCTTTTAACCCTCTTCTTTGTGTTTTGTGTGTTTTTTTTTTTTCTTTTGTTATTGTTTAGGGGAAGGTTCTTAAGAAGGTCGGTAGTGACTCGTTGAAAATAGTTTGAGAGAGAGAGAGAGACGAGAGAGAGAGAGAGAGAGATAGAGAGACGAGAGAGAGAGAGAGAGAGAGAGAGAGAGACGAGAGAGAGAGAGAGAGAGAGAGAGAGAAGAGATGAGAGAGAGAGAGAGACGAGAGAGAGAGAGAGAGAGGGAGAGGGAGAGAGGGAGAGAGAGAGAGAGAAGAGAGAGAGAGAGAGAGAGAGAGAGAGAGAGATTGTCACATATAGGAGGAACTGTCATTAAAACCAACTAACAAAAAAAAAGAAGAATTTATTGAAACCTAAAATATTTCCTTCTATAGGAAAGATGCGTAATAAATAAGGTATACCTAAAATAGAAAAAATTATTTTAATCTCTTTTATGACGACAATTTTGATTCATGATTGAATTCTCAAGTGATTGAAACAATTACTGACCGGTCTTGTCCACTTCTCTCTGCTCCGCTCGGGCTTCCAAAATGAGCATTATCTCTTGCAATGAGTCTTGCCTTTTCGTTCAAATACAACAAAATATGGAAAAAAAGAATGACAAGAACGCAGATTCCCACATACAACCAATATGACACCATATTCGGTATCAAGCCCTTTTTATATATATATATATAATATATATATAACTATTATATATATATATTATATATATATAATATATATATATATATAATATATATATTAATAGATTATATATATATTATTATATATTATATATATATATATATCTATATATATATATATATATATATATTGTAAGTTATAGTAAAACTAGAAATGGTAATTAAATTTAAAT
>JABUQX010083275.1:12500-15000 GCA_015478945.1 Trachelipus rathkii | reverse complement strand
ATTATTGGTTCTTATCACTATATTATGTCTCAAGTTGCAGCACCAAAACCATAACACCATAACAAAAATCAATACCCCTTGAGGGTTATATATATATATATATATATATATATATATATATATATATATATATATATATATATATATATATATATATATATATATATATATATATATATATATATATATATATATATATATATATATATATATATATGAAATATACCCACCAGCCATTAGCCAAGGAACCGGACCAAATCCAACGTTAAATGCAAGGATGTAAATTATAAGAGAAGCGAGAGGGAGCCAAGAGACGTTATCTGCCACCGATTATGATCAGCGAAGTAAAAATATAATCCCAGAGCAACTGTGTCAGAGATAACAAAGAGATATATATATATATATATATATATATATATATATATATATATATATATATATATATATATATATATATAAATATATATATATATATATATATATATATATATATATATATATATATATATATATATATATATATATATAGGCTATAAATGATTTTAAGATATAGTTTTGAATAATTAATAAATATAGACTAATATAATGAAATGAAATAAATGTATTGGCCGCTCTTACTCTCAGAGAATATCATAAAGAAAGCAAGAACCCGTGAGTAAACTTTTCCTTCCCGTGATGTCCATTAATATGACACTGGGGACGAGGGCCAAGACTTGCACTACTCCGACAATGATAGTAGACATAGTTTCTGACAAATCAAAGCCTACACTCTTCAAATTATATATATATATATATATATATATATATATATATATATATATATATATATATATATATATATATATATATATATAAATAAATATATATATATATATATATATATATATATATATATATAAATAAATATATATATATATATATATATATATATATATATATATATATATATATATATATATATATATATATATATATATATATATATATATATATATATATATATATATATATATATATACTATATATATATATATATATATATACGGTAAATATTAATACTATAATACAAACCATCGTCTGCAACATAAATGCTGGGCAATTTCTGTTAGGTATCTGAAGTGCTCAAGTATTTGCGCTCTATCGGACTCATCAAATAATTGCATTATCCCAACTTGTTGAAGTACTTGTACCCCTTAGAGGAATGTTCCATTAACCAATCTCTCGAAGTTGCCCCAATCTAATTTTTTCATTATATAAATGTCATTTAACATTAATACATCCTTTTATCAATCAAGTCATTTCCATTTTTACTTTTCCATTGCGTTATTACGTATCATTTTAGATATAAAAGCTTCCTTAGCCAACCTATCATCATTCATTCTAAGCGCGTGTTGATACTGTCTCAATACCTATTGATATGGTCTTCACCAGATATGTCTTCTAGCTGCGTTTACCACTTAGTTTTTAATTATATCCCTTTTCTTCTCACGCAAAATACCTCTCAAACCATTCATTTCCTTCCTTGAATATTCAAAGAATGTAATTTTCATTAGGCTCTAACTTTTTCACTTTCATATCTTGTAACGAGATTGACCCTCACCATCTTTAAGTTTTGCATTTATTTTTAAAATTTTACTTTTATATGGGTTAATTTTTAACCATTTACCTTGAGAAATTATTTCAAATTCAAACACCAAATCATTCAGTATTTCTTATGAATATAATATAATATAATTAATTATCAACAAACAGAAGAACGCTGATCTCCCAGTTACCCACATGTAGAATAAAATTGGTTTCTTTCCCAATTCTATTCGAATACATAACTACACTATTAATAAATATATTGAATGACCATGGAGAAGTAACACAACCCTGCCTCTGACCTACTCCTACTTTAAACAACTCCTCATAACATAACACATCTCCCTTATTTTACTAAATAGTTTAATTGCATTTAATAACATTCCATTTACTCAATAGTTTTCCAATACTTTTCACAACTTCTCTGTCATATAATTTGTCCAGATCATGGAAGTATACGAAAACGTCATTCTTCTTTTCTGAATATTTCTCAGTCATAAATTTCACTTACTTGATCCACACATCTTCGACCATCTCCAAAATCACATTGTTCCACTTCTTTCGTGTTTATTTGTAATACTCTTCACTTTTTCATTAAAGCTAGTTCATATACTTTCCCTACTACACTCAATTAGACCCCTTGTAATCACTTCTATTTCCCACCCATATTCTTATAAATTGGAAAAAGACCTCGATCGCACCTTTACCAGCAAGCACTGAATAATCTCAACAACCACTTTACTAAACTACTTATTACCTTTCTTTTATAACATTCATACTTATATAGCATCCAAACCCGAAGATTTTCCTATTTTCATTTACAAAGTATTCAAGTTTTCACTCCTTTTAGTATGTCTACATTTTCTATTATTCTCTTCCTTTATAAAATTCCATTTTTCTACACTTCCATTTTCTA
>JABUQX010083275.1:2500-7500 GCA_015478945.1 Trachelipus rathkii | reverse complement strand
CCTTATATGTAACATCTATTAAACACACGTAAGCTGACCTTTTCTGTAACAGTTCTATTCTAGTAGGTATACGAGTCTATTCTGTGCTACGAATTCTACACGCTTACTCCGAAGTTACCACGCTCACGAAAGTTACCACGCTCACGAAGTTACCACGCTCACGAAGTTACCACGCTCACGAAGTTACCACTGCTCACGGAAGTCACGTGTCATGTAATTGTCATTAAGTTTACTTTTGCTACCAATTGTGTCAAATAAAGAATATAATAATAATAAAGTCATTGCTAAATAAAAGTTTTCTTATCCTGTCACCTGAAGATTGTCTTGTCAAAGTTTAAAATCTTACAATATATATAATATATTTCTGATACCGTTGGATAAAGACGTGTTTGGAACAGAAGATATATAAAGAATTCAACTGGGGAAGAATTACGAAAGAAAAGAAAAAGGAACTTTTGGAAAGTAAAGTTCTCAAGAGATTGAGCTCTTGACGAAGTGAAAATTTTATTACACTAAATGATAAAATTATTTTATTTTATGATTTTAAAAATTTGAATTGTAGATATAAAATATGAATTGTGATTGATAAATGGATAAACTGTGAAGTGGCATAATTACTATTTTATGTACTTTTTTGGACTCTTAGATTTTTTACTGAGGTTTCTTTTGTTTTACTTGAAGAAGACATTCAAGGATCAAGGATTTCAGTTACATTTAGCAAAGGAATAAAAGCAATAAATAAAATATAAGCAAAAGTGTTGCGGGAAATTTAGCATCAGGATAATATAATCTTTCTGAGGTTTCTACTGTATCATACTTTGTCTACTTGAAAATTCAAATCAAGGTTTTCAGGGCAACTTATTAGGAAATTATATTTCATTTGAAATTAGATACTTGTGTAGGAAGAAAATCAACAGGGTAGATTAATAGAAAATTTGAGACCTCTGTGATTAAGAAGAGTGTCTACCATTAAGGTAGGAAGAGACTTACAAAGGAACGTATACATCGTAATCAATATCGACCTTTGAGAAGAAGAGAAGTTTCTTCAACTATTGTATTTATAAAATTCGTAAACGAAAACATTAAGTTAAGATTTATTAATATTTTTTATATAATTTTAGGGTATTTTAGGGTGTGTTTGTTTGAGCGGGGTTTGGAGCTTGAGGTATTGGGAAGTGCCTCAGGTTGTGGGATCCCAGTAAACGTGCAGCCTAATTTAGTGTGGGAATAGAAGAAAGTAGAGTGGTGAATAAGAGGGTCAGGATTAAGGAGAGTAAGGGAGAGTAAAGAGATAGGATGGGCAAAAGAGAGTAGATTAGAGTGGGTTGTATGAATGTGAGAGGGATAAATGAGGATCTGAAAAGGGAAGAAGTGGGGTTAATGTTTGAAGAAAAAAGGTTGGATGTGTTAGGGTTGACAGAAACTAAGCTGAAAGGATAGAAGGAGATGGTCTTTGGAAAATTTAAGGGTAGGATTTCGGGGGTGAACGAGAGAGTGAGGGCGAGGGAAGGGGTAGGAATAGTTATGAGGAAAGAGGTGTGGGATAAGGTAAAAGTGTGCAAATAGGTGAATTCAAGAATAATGTGGGTTAAAGTGAAAATTTGGGGGGAAATGTGGGTTTTTATATGCGCGTATGCACCAGTGAATGGAGCGAGGGAGGAGAGAGAAAGATTTTGGAGTGAGTTGAATGATTGTTGGGAAAGTTTCGGGGTTAATGATAAAATTTGTTTATTAGGAGATTTGAATGCAGGAGTGGGAAGAGAGGAGATGGGGAGAATTATAGGTCCATTTGGGGTAGGGGAAAGGAATGTTAATGGAGAAAGTCTGTTAGAGTTATGTGTTGATAGAAGATTGATAGTTGGAAATACTTGGTTCAAGAAAAGTGAAAATCATAAGTATACATGGAAGAGTGAGATAACGGGGGGGAGGGCGTTACTGGACTATGTGTGTATAAATAGATAGGATAGAGGCAGATTACTGGATGTAAATGTATTCAGAGGGGCAGGTAGGGGGTTATCTGATCACTATTTGGTGGTTGCTAGGTTAAGGGTAGGGGGAGAGGTAACGGTTAGAGAAAGAGAAAGTAAGAGGAAAATAGAAGTCATTAAGGTGGAAAAATTAGATGAGACGTTGTGTAAGAGCGAGTTTAGGAGGGTTATGGAGGTTAGGTGGAGGGACGTGAGAGGGACGGAAATTAGGGATGTGGAGGAGGAGTGGAAGAGATTTAAAGAGACAATTTGTGAAGAAGCCAGAAGGATATGCGGAGTAAAAAAGGTGGGAGCAAGTAGAAGGAAAGGAAGTGAATGGTGGAATGAGGAGGTGAAAGATTTGGTGAAAAAGAAAAAAGAGGTCTATGTGAAATGGTTGGGGAATAGGAGAAGGGAAAGCTGGGAGGAATATAGAGGGGTTAGAGTGGAAGCAAAGAGGGCGGTGGAGAGGGCGAAGAGAAATGCAAATAATGAATGGTGTAGAAAAGTGACAGAAAATTTTGAAACAGGAAGCAAAATATTCTGGAAAGAAGTAAATATAAAAAGAAAGAAGAGGGAGGGGTTAGGGGAGAGGGTTAAGGGAGGGGATGGGGAATGGATAGGAGGGGAAGATGGAGTGAGGAAAAGATGGGGGGAATATTTTAGAGGATTATTGAATGAATTGGGTGGAAGAGATGAGGAGGTTCAAGAGGTGAGGTTGGGGGGTGAAGAGGGACAGGAAGGAGATATGGAAATACAAATGGAAGAAATTATTAGGGCGTTAACTAAAGGAAAAAAAGGAAAGTCTACAGGTCTAGATGGTGTGAGTATGGAAATGTTACAGATGGGAGGCAGAGGGGTGGAGGAATGGCTGTACAGGTTATATAATTTATGTTGGAGGAAGGAAGAGGTTCCACAGGATTGGGAGGATGGTTGTTTGGTTCCCCTGTATAAAGGGAAAGGGGATAGGATGGAGTGTGGTAATTATAGAGGTATTTGTCTTTTGAGTGTAGTAGGGAAAGTGTATGGGAGAATACTAATTGAGAGGGTGAGAGATTTAACGGAAGAGAGAATGGGGGAAGAACAATGAAGATGCTTGTGGAGAAAGGTATAGAAAGGAAAGGGAAAGTGTATGGGTGTTTTTTAGATCTGGAGAAAGCATATGATAGAGTGAAGAGGGGGGAATTATGGAGGGTGCTGGAGGAACATGGAGTAGGGGGTAAATTAGGTAAAGGTATTAGGGCCTTTTATAGAAATAGCAGAATGTGTGTGAGAGTATTAGGAGGGGAGAGTGAGATGTTTAGAGTGGAGAGAGGGTTGAGACAAGGATGTGTGATGTCACCGTGGCTTTTCAATTTATTTATGGAGAGTGTCTGCAGAGGAATGATGAGGGAGGGGAGAGGGGTGGAATTGATGGATAGGGGTGATAGATGGGAAGTGAACATGATACTATTCGCGGATGATACTACCTTGGTGGCGAAGGATTCAGAAGGGTTGTAGTATTTGGTGAAGGAGTTTGAGAGAGTGTGTGGACTAAAGGGTCTTAAGATAAATCCAGGTAAGAGTAAAGTGTTAGTGTTTGAGGAGGAGGAAACAGATGAGGGGATGGGGTTAGAGATTAGTGTAGGAGGTGTAGTACTGGAAGAAGTAAAGGTTTTCAGATATTTAGGGATGGATTTGGGTAAGGAAGGAGGGATGAAGGAAGAGATAGATCATAGAGTAGGAGAAGGAATGAGAGCATTGAGTGGTTTGAGGGAATTATGGAAAGGGGGGGATTTATCACATAAACTCAAGATAAGTATGTTTGAAAAAATTTGTGTTCCAGCGGTACTATATGGGTGTGAAACGTGGGGGTTGAATGCTAGGTCCAGGAAGAAGTTGGAAGTGTTTGAGATGAAAGGGTTGAGAGCGGTATGTGGGGTTAGTAAAAGAGAGAGGATTAGGAATAGGGTAATAAGAGAGAGATGTGATTGGAAGAATGGTTTGGTGAGAAGAGCGGAGTAGGGAATGTTAAGATGGTTTGGACATCTGGAGAGAATGGGGGAGCAGAGGGTGGTTAGGAGAGTTTGGGAGGCGGATGGGATAGGAAGGAGAGGAAGGGGGAGACCAAGAAGAAGATGGATGGATGGAATAAAGGAAATGTTGGAGGAGAGAGGAATGAGGGTGGAAGAAGGTAGGGTGTTGGCGAGAGATAGAATGGAATGGAGGAGGTGGGTGAGGGCGAGATGAAGGAAATATGTATTAGGGAAGCTGCACGTACCACTACCCCGCTTATGCGGGTATAAGTGCTAGTAGAATAATAATAAATAGAATAATAATAATATATAATACCTGAAAAATCAAAGTCATATTAAAGAGCACTGCTCCAATTCCAACGAATTGTTGAAAGAAGAAAAGTCCCAAAGACATTGAAAATGGTTTTAAATTATAGGGCTTTTTGAGATCGACCAATTTGGCTTTGTTCTTCTGACTTTCTTCAAGGTAGATTTTGAGCTTATGCATTTCACTAGATATACCGTCATAATTCTCTCCTAATATATATATATATATATATATATATATATATATATATAAATATATATATATATATATATATATATATATATATATATATATATATATATATATATATATATATATATATATATATATATATATATATATATATATATATGAAAATTAGGATAAACACTATATATTATTAGATGAAAGAATTTCACAGCGTCAAAAAATATTATTTTTAAAATCTATACATATCTACGGAAATTTTCATTATTTTCGGTGAACAGATATAAAAAATTGAGATTTTACTGGTTTTAATTACATTATATCAGACAAGGCTAGTTCAAGGTTATCTAAACTAGGTTTTTAAGATTTAATTAGGTTAATTTCTACAAAACATTAATAATATCAGATAGTAATATTCCATATAAATAAAAGCAAATCCTCGTTAGTAGTAGGGAAGGCCATTCCGGACCCCGAACTTTTGTATAAAGGGGACAATTATATATATATATATATATATATATATAT
>JABUQX010083274.1:0-32500 GCA_015478945.1 Trachelipus rathkii | reverse complement strand
ATCTATGCATATTTCAAGTTTGAAGTCATTTCGAAAAAAAATTCTGGGAGTTGATACTAAAAATGTCAAAAACATGGGTTTTGAAAAATTGAAAATTCTGAAAGAATGGCTACAGACAGAAAAACACTCTAAAACGACGTTTTAGAGGGCAAAAAAGCTACAGTTTGGTGTTTAAATGATCAAAATCGGCTGAAAATTACGGATTTTATGTCAATTTTTAGGAAGGGGGATAAAGTGGGCTCAGTCTAAACCAAATATTGGAACCTTCCCTAGTCTAAAAGAGGCCCTCCACCCCCTTAAGTGCGAGCCCGTGGTGGATTTTTGGCTGCGATGGACTCGCACGTAACGGTATGCATGTGTGTTTTCTTTTTGACAAAGGTTATGTTCTTCTACGTAACTATTGTTTCCGGTGCATGTTGTGCAACCCACCCTCAGTCTGTGCGGATCCGTGAGTAGGGTAAACAGAGAAAGCAAAATATATAAACAAAGATATAATATAGAAACTAAGAAAGATTCGGAATTCACATTAAAAATAGAAAGTACATTTGCAGCACCGAGGAGAATCAAAAGTTTCATTTTAACAAGTGTTATGAAAGGCTTTACTCGTTTTTTTTTGTTATAAGTAATTATTTTTATTGAATATATCCAGTTTCATTTATTATGGAGGATATCTATGTTAAAGTATTTGATGCAACCTTATAAAAGTTATATTCATTTTAATTTTTGTTTTTGAAACTTTTTAGTTATGTTAGATAGTAATAGCTACTTTTTGTGCAATACGTAGTTTAGGTAGTACTAGGTTATATTTTTTCATTATCTTTTTTTTTTTTTTTTTTTAACAAGTTTTTAGTATTTCTATTTCTTTTTAAACGAGTTTTAGCATAACATTTACCTATTTGGGTAAATATTATTTTAATTTATACACATTTAGCCTCTACTTTTATGTTGAATAATTCTAAATTTTTTTTGTTCGTAAATTTGTGAGGGTGGGAGAGTGCGTGAGCGTTTTTAACTTTCTTGATTTTTCATATTTTGCATATTTACTGTAAATAATGTTTTAGCGTTTTAAAATTTAGGTTTTAGTGTGTGCACAATTTTAACCTGATTTCACCTTTAGTTTTTGTCTTGTTGTGGTTGGGAATGCGTGAATGATGGCAGTTCTGCGCAGGCGCGGGCTTTCTATTTATTGAATTTACCAACATCCATGACTTACACTCTAACTGTGCATCCGTGGAATACCACCTCTCTAACTCTAACCATAACCTTTTGCTCTTGTCTGAGACCCAGATGGCTAAGAATTCATCCTCTAAGTCAGTGGTTCTTAACCTTTTTTGAGTCATGGACCCCTTTAAGAATCTCATGAAAGCTATGTACCCCCTTACCCAGAATGAATATATATATATATATATATATATATATATATATATATATATTATAATATAAAATAATTATATATATATATTATATATATATATATATATATATATATATATATATATATATATATATATATATATATATATATATATATATAATATATATATATATATATAAATATAAATATCATATATAATATATATATATATATATACAAACTTAAGTGTAGGGAAAGAAAAAACATGACATTTAAAAAAAAAAAACTTTTATTTATTGCCACAAAAAAGATAAATTAATGAGACGGTTGCTGCTGCTTCTTTTCGATAAGTACGTCAAATTGTGGGATTGTCTTAGACAACGCAAGACGCATATGTTTCACGTCTAGTCGGTTCCGATTTTGTTTTTATTGCAACTAATGTTGAGAATCCCGACTCACAAAGATATTGGAACGCAAAACTGAGCACGAATTATTACACACAATTACTCTCAATATAACTGTATAACTGCACTACAACACTTCCCTCTTATCTTCTTCTTTCGCCTCGATGTATCGCCTTTATCGCTCTATACACAACTGTCAGTCTGGCCGTGCGGCGTCCTTTTTATACCGCTATAATAAGAACTAGAACATTCCAGATGCTGCCAGAACGTTCGATTGCGATTCGATTTTTGAATTTTTTTTCTACTGATCACGCGCAGTATTTTTAACGTCTTTATGTACCACCAATACCTGATGCATGTACCCCTAAGGGGTCCATGTACCCCAGGTTAAAAAACCCTGCTCTAATTCGTTTAATATATCCAACTATAACTTATTTCATAATTTCCGTCTAAAGGGTGGAGTATGTGCCTATGTAAACATTAATACTCCTGTAACACGTCTCGAAAATCTAGAATCTTCTAACTTCGATGTTCTAGGGCTTAAAATCTTTCTTCCTTCTACTACAATGATCTTAATTGTGCTTCTGCTACTGTTCTCCTTACAGAACAGATTTGCACGCCTTTTTCGAATATCTTACTACTTCCCACGAGACTTATATCTTCTCACCCAAATTCTGAGGTCCTCTATTTATTTAATTTCAAATTACACAACACTGAATCGTTGGGGTCCTCCAATACTGATATAGGTGGGGAGGAGGCCGAATCATTCAGCATTCTCAACGATCTGGAGCAACTAATTAAAGAACCTACACACATTCCGGATCGTCCCAGCCAATTCTTGAACACACGACCTATGTTTCTCTCTATAAATACACCACCTTCGCTCCTATTGGTAAATCTGACCACATCCTTATATCTCTTAATTTTAACACTTTCTCTTCAACAGTCCCATCCTGACCTATGCGTTTTTTTTTTTGGCAATTTGATCGGGCCGATTGGGGTACCTTGCGTCGCTTCTACGCTAACTATAATTGGGGTGACTGCTTCGACTCTGAAGACGCTTCAGCTTCTGCCATTAAGGTGGGAGCTGTAACCATTGATGGTGTGAGCAGGTTCATTCCTTCGACTAAATCTTTCTCTCCTCAAAATCCATGGTTCGATCGTGCTCTGTTCTCTGGCCATTCAGGCTAGAGACAGTGAGTATCGGGAGTGGAAAAATTCTCGTTCTCCTATCACTCTCGCTAATTTTCATTCATCTAGAAATTGTTGCAGGAATACTCTTCGACGAGCAAAACGAACATTCATTAAACGAAAGTGCGCCGACCTCCTTGGTTTTCCTACTGACAAATTTTCTGGCCTCTTGCCAAAAACATCTAACAACTTCTGTAAATCTGCCTCTCATCCTCTTAGATGATTCTGTTGCTAATACTCCAACTGAAAAGGCCAATCTCTTTGGGCTCCTATTTTCTTCTAACTCAACCCTGGACGATTCTGGCATTTCTCTTTCTCCTCTCAGGTGTCCTATGCCTTTGCCTGAGATTACACTTTATCGGTTGCATGGGATTTTGAAATCTATGAACGTTAGGAAGGCGGGAGTTCCGGATAGCATTCCTCCCCGTTTTGAGGGAGTGTATTTCCTTGCTGACGGCGCCCCTCGTTCAACAACATTCTCTATGCCTCAATACTAACACTTTCCCTCAGTGTTAGAAGCACGCTTATGTTCAACCCGTTCCGAAAAAAAGGAAGCCGCTCTGATCCTTCTAACTATCGCCCTATAGCTTACTTGTATTTTATCTATGATCTTTGAAACCCTTTTCAACTCCCACTTCTTAGATCATCTGGAATCTCATACCCTTCTATCCGATCGCCAGTACGGCTTTCGGTACTCTAGGTCAACTGGTGGCATACTTTCCTATTTATCCGATTTATGGTTTTCCGCCCTTAGGAACTGCGGGGAGACTTACGTGGTGGCGATTGATATATCCAAAGCATTTGACAGGGTATGGCACGCGTCACTGCTCTCCAAGCTCCCCTCTTTTTCTTTGCTTACTTATGTCTAGCTTTCTTTCAAAAAGTTCAATATCGGCTGTTGTTGATGGGGCGACTTCTTTTTCTGTAAATAGTGGTGTTCCTCGGGGTTCTGTCTTACCACCTACTTCATTCCTACTCTTCATTAATGATCTCCTCACCTGCACATCTAACTCTACCCATTCATATGCCGATGACTCGACCCTTCATTCTTCAACTCATTTCAAATCTGCTCTTTTTTACTTCTAGAATTGCCTCTCGTCTTAATCTTTCCGATTCTATTTTCGCTGATCTTGATAGAATTTCCGTTTGGGGTCGTCTCAACCTTGTGGAATTCAATTCTTTAAAAACCCAACTTCTACAAATCTACCGCTCTAAGACACCTAAATTTCCTTTCTCTTTCGACGGTTCTCTCGTCTCTCCTGTTGACAATATAAACACCCTTGGCCTTAACATAAACCAAAAAATGTCTTTGAAACCTCACATCACAACAGTGCTAGGGCGGCCTAAAAGAAACTGGGAGTTTTGCATAGACTGCGGGACTTTTTTTTTTCTTCTCAGTTACTCCAGCTATACAAGTGTCTCATCCACCCTTGTATGGAGTAATGCCCTCATATATTGGGGACTCTGGTTTCACTCAGCTTTTGGATAGGGTCGAGTCAAAGGCAAAAAGGCTTATAAACTGTTCTGTACTTTCCAGTTCACTTGAACCTCTATCTTTGCGGCGGGATGTTGGTACTTTATCTTTTTTCTATAGGTACTACAGCGGCAAGTGCTCAAGGGAACTTACCACTCGCGTATCACTACCTTTACGACGCCCTCGTAGCACAAGAGGTGATGTGTCCGCACATGAGTATCGTGTCGATATTAGTAACTCCAGGCTAGTTCGATGCGGTGCTTCCTGCTTTCCTGCCACCTCCGTTCTGTGGAATTCTCTTCTATCTTCTGTGTTTCCTGCTGAATTCAATCTCCTTCACTTTAAAGCCCGCGTCTGCGCTCATCTGCGTGGTTTGCGTAGAGATGTGAACTTTTGTGGTGTGCAACATCCCTTTCTTGAATAGGGCTCTGCCCGTGAGTAGTGGTGATCAACTAAAAAAAAAAAAAAATGTGGATATGGATGGCAATTTGTATTTCTTTGGGGATATTTCATAATTATCATAGTATAATTACAATTTTCCAAATATTTAATAAACGGCATCGGGTTATACGCCTTCCCATGCAAACTAACTGATATCATATATATATATATATATATATATATATATATATATATATATATATATATATATATATATATATATATATATATATATATATATATATATATATATATATATATTATATATATATATAAATATATATATATAACAATATTTTTATATATTTATAAGATTTTGTATGCAGTAATGACCACTTTGCAAGTTTATGGCGAAAAATGTTCCGATTGGAAAAATGAAAGCGTTAGAAAATCCAGTGAAATATTCCACAGGTTTCAATGGTGTGTGAAACGCTTTACCCTAAATCAACCCTTCGAGTAAAAGAGTAAATAAAACACTGAATATATTATGCGTCAATTATATTGAAAAATAGTGTCAAGTTCAAGTGTGTATAAAAAGGAAAATTCAAGATCATTGTGTAGTCAATAGTTAAATAAAAATATCGAAATTCTTATAATAATAATAATAATAATAATAATAATAATAATAATAATAATAATTATAATAATAATAATAATAATTAAATAAATAAATAATAATAATAATAATAATAATTAATAATAATAATTAATTCATTCTTCTATTAAAGTTTCATTTTTCTGACTCTCCCCATTTGCATCATAGATAAGTGTGCTTATATCAGAAACCTCAAAAGGTTGTGAATGTTGCGGATGTCGACTCTGAGAATTTTCATTACTGTACATCTCAATTATGCTTTGCAGTAGTCTCGAATTACTTCTATTTTCTGCTGCGATGAGAGACTTATTTTGAATTTCGAATTCAGAATTCAAAGCAGGAGTTGAAATTTCCTTTAAAGTTGGCAAATTGGATTCATGAACCTTTTCAGAAAGATTCTCACTATCGAACAGACTTTCTTCTAAACATGAATCAATTAAATTGTCGTTCGACTTGCGATTTATTACGTGGGTGGTTTGTAACGACTCAATAGTATCTGAAAAACTGAAAAATATACTTATTAAAAATTTAACTATTAAAAAATAATATTTCCTCATTCTTGTTCATGAAGTTATTTGAAAGAATAAATGCAACGAAATGAAATAGAAAAGTATTTTCAAACAAGGAAACTGATTAAAAGAGGCTAATCACAAGGATAAATTAAGAGACACAACAGAGTAATGAAGGCAATGGGGAAATAGCTTTTCCCCCTTACTACATTTCACAAATACCTTGTATTAACAGTTTCATTCACGTGTTTCCTAATACCAGAAACAAGGTCACATAAAGGAGCAGAATTCAAGTCATATGATAAAAATTCCTTTACAATTTCAAAACATTTCTGTGCTTCATCAGAATTATGTATAAAACTCCAGCGAGAAGGGACAGAACTCGGAGTCAGAATAGTGTGAACCTGTTTTAAAAAGAAGCCCAATATCAATACAATACTTAACCAAATAATAAGGTAAAGACAAGTACCTAAAATAAACCATAAAATAACAATCACTATATAAAAGTTTCGTTGTTGTTGTTCTTGTTTGATGATGTGAATTACCTGTCTCGCTCGTTCAATAACTGCAGCAGAAAGACCAGCTGCTTGAGCAACTTGTAACGCGTAACTTTTTTTGGAAGTGCCTTCTATTACTTGATAAAGAGGAATTACTTTATCTCCTTCCTGATGGGTGTCCATGCACTAATATATTATTATATATATATATATATATATATATATATATATATATATAATATATATATATATTTATAATATATATATATTATATATATATATATTATATATATATTATACACCTGGGTGTGCGGGAGAAAGAATTTCCGCAACGTAAGTTCTGCGTGTCGTAAAAGGTGACTAAAAGGGTAGCGATAGCTGGATTTGGTTCCCGATATTACTTATTTATGCCTTAAAAATTTCTATGCATGCTTCGGGTTTCTGGTGCGTGCTTCCGCAACTCACCCCCTAGTTATGGGGAATTATATATATATATATATATTATATAATTAAGAATAATATATATATATAAGGAGTGAATGTGTATAATATATATATATTATATATATATATATATATAATATATATATATATATATATATAATATATATATATATATTTATATAATATATAATATTATCTCTATTTATAGATATATATATATATATATATATATTATATATATATAAATTAAGAGGAATGATAAAATGAGGAGTGAACGTGTTAGCGTGTTGTGTGGTGTGAAGAGAAGCGTAAATGAAAATAAACGGGAGTGTATAGATATGGTTTAGTCATATTGAAAGGATGGATGCTAGTCGGTTTGTTAAGCGGATGTATAGCGGTAAGTGTACTGAGAATCGACCGGCTGGAAGACCAAAGAAAAAGTGGATGAAGTCAGTAAAGGAATGCCTGAAGAGAAGCTAAGCAGAGGCGAGATGAAAAGTATATAATAGGAGTGAATAACGGGATTTTGTGAGGTGGAGGGTGTGTGTGTGTGATTATGGGCCTAGCCCAGGGGATGAACCCCACACTGACTAGATACCACAGTGTAGGTCCGTCGCAGTCTTGTGAAGCCCTAGGATCGATTTTTTTTTACTGAGACAGACGAGCTCTCACTTAAGGGTATGGAGGGGGATGGTAGGGGGGGGGAACTTTCCTTTCGACTTAGGTCATGCTCTTATACTTTACTTTCCTATTTTCTGTGCATGTTACGCACCCATACCCTACATCTATTCTTCTAGTGCGTGTGTGTATTTAAGGTATGGGTAACTGGACAAGTGACCGAGGCGGTAAATTACCAAATAATCTATCATTACTGAAGCATGAAAAATAAGAATAAAATTGAAAGTCATTTTAAAATAAAACTTTCCAAGTTAAAATTAATTAGGTGAAGTATCGTAGATTTATATTTACAACCAGTACAGCATCAGGACATCAAAATTGTGTGCTGTTGTTTCAGCAAACCCTAAAACCATATATAATAAATAGTTTTAATTTTAATTGCATTAATTTCTAATTGTTATTTATGTCCTCTCCGTATGTTGAAGCTGCCAGGTAATTTTTGAATAAGGAGATGAAGAGAAAAAGAAAACTAATGGAAATGCAGTGCAGTCAAAAGTTAATGATTTAATCATTAAAGCAGAAGCAGCCCAGGATGCTGAAATGGAAACACCGAAAAAAAAGAAACGCGGTGAAGAAGTTCAAACAAAATATTAACACTACTCTTGAGATTTCATTAAATGAAAGTTCATTAAGGGAGTCTGCTAAGAAGAAGAAAAAGAAAGAAGAGGTAGAAGAAAATTGTGCTAATCAATTTGTTAATGCAGATTCTTCGATAATCCTGGATTAATGGATTAAGAGGAAAAGGTTTCTAAGCAGAAGAATAAAAGAAAGTCAATGACTAATGAAGAAAGCTGAAATATCTTTAGATATTTTAATTATTTTCTGCCCCCTCCTTGAAAAAGGCCCTGCCGTGAGTGGACATTCTGTAAAAAAAAAAAAAAAAAAAATTTAGGAGTACTTGGCTCTCAAGTTTGTCCAAATCTTTTCTCTGCTTCATTGAACTATGTTTTGTGAAAAAAAAAAATTAAGGTTGTGCAAAAAAGAAGAAATCGGAAAAAAAACATTTTGAGCTCCTGAAAGCTGTTGAGTGAGGTGTAAAGAAGCGACAATGCTGTGTTAGGTAATCCTTGACAGCTCACAGACTTTTCCTAGGACATATGTCTATGGGGTAAATCTAAAAGTTTACTATATTTATAATTCCATTGGTGGTACAAACTGAAGTTTTTAACAAGCACAAACTTCGGTAGCAGTGAGTAAAAGATGGGTCAAACAATTATGACGAAAAACCGAGATCAAATTAGCTCAGTATTGGCAACAAGACAATTCAAATAGTAGTAGTATAATTATGGGTCAGGGCCAACATTATTTATAAAGACAGAAGATATCACCAAAACAACTGGAAATACTGATGGGTAAACAATTATTATTATTAGGTACGTGAAATAAATAAAATTTCTGAAATGCAATATTTAACTTGATTTTTTAATATTTTTTTTTATATAGAAAACCATAGTTTGATGCTGCTGGTAGAATAAAGTTTAAGGAAGGAGCTACGTCACTATCTAATTAATATTTCAATTATTTTGACCATATATGTAACAGGCTATCTTTCACTGTGAGCAGGCAAATTCAAGCACGAAACAATAAAAGAAATAACATATACATCTTATCCTAGGACCTAGAGCACGAAACTGGCAAGGAAAAAGGTTACATCAAATAGTTCTCTGCTTCTGAATGTCAAAAAATGTAGCAAAACAACAATACAAGTACTTACATCCCTTGCCTGAGTATATTTAGATTAAAAAAATGTTACTTAATATTTTAAACGACATCCTAAATGGTAAGAACATTTGTCTTGTTAGTCAAAAGATATCTTAGAATCTGGTCATTTATTAAAAAAATAAAATATGATATTAAATTAACTATATTATGACATACTTGGTACAGACCATAATTTGACAATGTGATCCGAGAGGGAAAACGACTGCTTTTTCCGAAATACGATCACATTTTAAATCAATTATGGCCCAAATACATAAAAAAATTGTTGAAAACTTTCTTAGCATCACAAGGCACCATACTCATATTAACTTTAAATTTTAACAATTATTTGATGAAAACAAAAGTTAATTACCAATTTTCTGACGTTGTTTGGATTTTGAAAAAAATCATGCAACTTGTAGAAATGAGTAGAAGCAAAGACAAGCGGACATCCTCTTAGAATGATGTCTTCCGTTAAGGGCTGATGAGTGACTAAAGCCTTCTTAAATTCATTTCCTGAAAGCAGAGTTGTTTCGTTCAAATTTTGAGGTGAGGGAGCATCAACTTGCGATGTCCAAAAGTCGATTGTAGACACTAGCAGAGACGCTCCATCAAACTGGTATGTTGAAGACCCAAATTCATCAATTAAGACCAATGATTTAGACGTTGAACCTCTAACTGCTACTGTTAACTGAAACATTCACAAGATTGATTTAAAAAAAAAAAAATTTGAAAAATTTTAATAAAATATACCCTACAACACTTATTTCTAGTAAACAAATAAAAAAAATATTTTAATTAAACATATTTATTTGCTATCTGTAAACTTTAAATAAAAACCATAATTTCATACCCTATTAAGATCGAACATAAAAGTTGAAAATCCCGAGGTCACAGAAGGAATAACCATAGCTACAGAAAATATAGCATCCATTGGACAAAAGCTCATTATCTCAGCAGGAACGAAACATCCTAAATGAGCCAAATAAGCAATAACACCAATCTAATTAAAAAAGAAAACGTAGATCAAACATAAATAAAATTATTATTATTATTATTATTGTTATTATTATTATTATACAAAAAAGATCCTACATTACAGTAAGGCACAATTGGCTGCAGAAACACCATTTAATGATCCATAGTTGTGAAGGAGAATAAAATTTCATAGGTTAGGTGTGGTTTCTAACTACTAGCAGCCTCTTTGTCATGGTAATGAGCAGATGCAGAATTGGAGAGGTATCACGTTCATATGGCATTCCATGTCAAATTTCAAACAATTAATTCTACTTTAATCAATAAAAAATTTTACTTAAAAACTGACCTCAAACTTTTACAAATAAAACAACAGATTAATTACTATTTTTCTTTATTGGCTGCGAATTGGTTCCCCCAATGACCCGAGTCGAAGAAGAAAGCCCCCCATAAGCTCTGAAGCTTCACATTACAGTGACAATCACCCACTGTGGTATCTCTTCAACGTCAGGGTACATCCCCTGGGCCAGTTTTCCCCTCGATTGTTATTATGGGGGACTACAATCTCTGCCATTCCCTCTGAAGTGACAGCATCACCTTTGCTAAAGCATATATACTTGTTGATTTTCAGAACCCCTTCTCCCTGGGATGCCTCAACACTGGGCTCTCAATTTACGAACGACTGAACTCTCATCTTCAATGTGCATAGACATCTCTCTATGAAATATAATACGCTCTCATTCCATCATGGGTCACTTTACACGTCTCGTTTTGACCATATCCATGGAAGCGACCATTATCCAATAGCCCTGTGTAAGCTACAGCCAAGTTCAACTGCAGAACCTTACTCCAGCTGGCGTTATGACCTAGGAGAATGGGTTCATTTTCACCACTTGATAGCCATCCCACTCTTCCCTTCCAGTGAAGTTTCTAACTGCAGATATGACCTCTCGCTTCTTTCAGCAGGTTATTGTTTCTATCGTGGAAGCAACTCCATGTTCTTCCCCCAAAGAGTGCACAAGGAGACAGAGAAAAGAAGAAACTGTACAGGTAGTACAAAAAGAGTCCAAGCTCTGCCAATAAGATCATTTTAAAAGCAGCCGCAGCAAGGTCTCGCCGAATAAACCGTCAAACTCGCAAGCAGTATTTTCGGGAATATGCGTCAACGGTCAAATCAAAAACTCATCTTTCTTCTGTTTGGAATGCGGTCCTCAAAAAATATCGCGTGACTCCAATGTCCCGCAACCAATAGTGATTAGTTACGGACCTGATAACACTGAAACAGACTCCACTCCTGCTGCTGTAGCAGACACATTAGGATATAGTTTCGTCAACCATTCAAGTTTTTCCCACAATTTTGAGGCCTTCCAAAAAATAAGGGATAATGTACCACCAGACTTTTCAATGAAGAAAGGTGATGACCACATCTCAGAACCGTATCTTACATAATGCTCCATCACATCCACCCATCTTTATTTCTTTTGGATCTTTTAAACAAAATCTGGATTGAGAACACCACCTTTCCATCTGTGTGGACGAAAGCTTATGTGATTTCCATCCCTGAGCCCAAAAAAGATCTCACTGATTAATCACATTTCAAAGTTGATGGAGAAAATGGTGGCTGGCCGCCCTTCCCACTTCTGGAAAGTAGGAATATTTTCTCTAACTTCCAATTTGACTTTCGTACTAATCGCTCCACCACAGATTCCCTGCTGCGAATAAACCAGAACATCTGCGAGGTCTTCTCAAATAAAAAGGGAAAAGACGGTTCTTGTATTTTTTTGACTTTGAAAAAGCCTACACGACACGACACGACGTGGCATGCCGGGGTCCTCCTGAAACTCTACACTCGAGGACTTCGCTTACAGGTGCCTTTCTTTATCCAGTGCCTAGTCCAATAGATTCATCCAGGTCCGATGCTCCGCAGTTGTCTCGCCTCTTCACTCTTGACGAGGGTGTTCCGCAGGGCAGTGTTCTGAGTATTTTATTATTCGTTCTTGACTTTAATGACATGATTACGAACATCTCTGAGATAGTGAAATTCTGCTTTTTATTTTGATGACCTAGCATTTTATGCCGCTGGAGCCCAGTTAACTTTTCTCGAGCGACAAATACAATTAGTCATACAAAACATCTCACAATGGAGTGATTACCATGGCTTTCACTTCTTACCTGCCAAAACTATAGTAGTGTCATTTCGGAAGAAAGGAAGAGGTAACCACCAGCTACCTCTCTAGAGTTTGTCTTTATACGGCTCACCCATACGTGTTAATTCCAAAGCCAGATTTCTGGACCTTATCCTAAATGGCTGCCTGATCTATGCACTACACACACATCAGGCACCTGAAAGCATCATGTCACCGAGCCCTAAACCTTTTACAACACCTCACCTCAGAAACATGGGGTGCAGAAAGTAAATATCTTCTTCGCCCAAACATCGCCCTAATCCACCCGAAGTTGGACTACGGTTGGGTGGTGTATGACCAACCCTTTCCAGCTGTATTGCACCAGTAATCCGCATAGCAACGGTAGCTTTCAGACCTTCACCCAAAGTGAGCCTCGAAGTTTAGGCTAATGTAATGCCGCTCTCTCTGCTGAGAGAATACCACATGTGCAATGGTTTCCTTCATTTCAAAACACCTGCGCAGTCTCAGAATTTGCATGATGTGACCTAGAATCCTCTGTTTTGACCATATGCAAATACTATCCACAGTATTTTAACCTTCCTAAACATTCCATTACAAAAGGTACTGTCATTTACTTACGACTGCAATTATATACCTTGACTGATCTCAGCCCTCTCTAGCCCTCTCTATCAAAATCTCGCCACGCTGTTGCCTATCTAAGGCATTTTTATGTCTCGCTCTCAGGTCCACAGGAAATCAACTCGATTTTGACAAACTGGTCAAAATCGGATGAAGGCATTGGAGCGTCTGCCATCTTCCCTGACTGTGACCTCACATACACTTTCAAACCTTACGCCTCCATCTTCACAGCAGAATTGAAAGCAATTCTAATAGCACTATCTCGGATCCTGATCCTTAACCACGACCAACCTTGCGTCATTTACTTCGATTCCAGAAGGCGCTAAAAGTTGCCTATTCTAGAAATGCACTGGTCTCCATAGTGCAACAATTCCTCCGACAATTACACTGTCGCAAGAGACAGATCGCGCATTGTTGGACCGATTTTCTCGTAGGAACATCTCAATGACACAACTGACAAAGAGGTCAGACAGCCCATCATCTCTCTCCGAAGATGATCCAGGTATCTCCCAACGACCATTCAACGTGGTTACCTCCCGTCGAGTGATTACTCCCCTGGCAGTAGTGTTGAGCGAACGACAATCGAGAAAAACTTAAAACGTATAAAACCGATTATCGGTGAATGGTCTACGTCTCACCGATGCAACCGCTAGCAGATGGTGGTTCTTAAACCCCTCCGCATTGGCCACGGAAACCTTACCCATGGTCACTAAATGTGGCACGATCCTCTTGCCATTTGTATATTTTACGCATAGTCACTATTTGTCGCACGATCCCGTTCCCATGTCCAAATCTTGTCATCGCCATACTCCACAAACTATTCACCATATCCTTGTTGACTACACAAATTTGAACAACATTGGCCGCCGCCATTTTCCTTCACTTTTGTCCAAACCACATTCTAGCAAAATTAACCATATCCTGGACGAATCACCTTGCTTCAACAGTGCCCTAATATTTGCCTTCCTAGAAGAATTGCTTTTCCTACATGATGTTTAAGTAAACAGTTAGTGATGTATCTCCCCCTAATTGCAAGCGCTAGCCCTTAGAATGATTTTTCAACTTAGTATAGCCGCTTCTCCTGCGAGCTGTGGCTAGTGCTGTACACTAACTAAAAAAAATATTATTATTATTTCTTCTTCTTATAAAGGAATAGGTAACAAAATAAATAAATCATAAATGACCTTTTAAAAAAACATAAGTGAAAAATTTAAAATTATTATGCAAGACTGAAGACGTTTCCTGTAATAATAATAATAATAATAATAATAATAATAATAATAATAATAATAATAATAATAATAATAATAATAATAATAATAATAATAATCTACCTTTTTCCCAAAGACTGGGTGTAAGGTGCGTGCAATTCACCGGAAACAGAAAAGTAGTAGTATAATATGACACAAGCCGAAAAGAAAGCCCAGCCTTACCCCCTTTACCTATTAGTGAGAACTCGTCGCAGTCAGAAAATCCACCCTAGAGCTTCACGGGATCGCGACGGACCCTCACTATTGCATATCGTCAGTGTAGGGTTCATCCCTTCTTGGCCCAGGTGGGCCACAACCATACCTCCTCACAAACCCCTGCCATTCGCTCCTATTATGCACCTATCTTCTCGCCTTTGCCAAACTCACATTTCTCACCAGACACTCCTTTATTGACTCATTCCATTTTTTCTTTGGTCTCCCAGCAAGTCGATTCCCAACACACTCACCACTATACATCCGCTTAACAAACCGACTATCATTCATTCTTTCCACATGACCAAACCATCTCAACGTACTTTCATTTATTCTCTCATTTACCCCTTTCTTCACACCACACTACTCTCTAATACGTTCATTCCTCATTTTATCAATTCTTCTCACACCTAACACGCCCCTAAGATTGTCCATCTGAACACATTGAACTTTAGATCTATACCTCTTATTCCAGACCAGTCTCACTACTATATATATTAACACCGGTAACAACAAAACCTCATGTAAGACCATAGCGCACTCAAGACTTAAGTCCCTTTACATCCACGAACGATTTAATTGCACCAGCCACCTTCCTGCCATTCACAACTTTCCTACTACACTCTGCATCATCCGTTCCCTTTTTCATCCAAAATATAATAATAATAATAATAATAATAATAATAATAATAATAATAATAATAATAATAATAATAATAATAATAATAATAATAATAATAATAATAAGCAATAACGAATTTAAATACAAACATTACATTTAAGAAAATTAGAAAATTTTAAAATATTTTAAATTTTACACTTTCCTACTGGAGATGCAATTTACTAAATTTCTAAATTAAATTAGCAAATAGCCTTCAATTGCATGAAAAGTACACAAACAAATTAACCCAAATAAACAAGAATTTACGTTCAACAAAGGTCGTCTTGAAATTTAATCAATGACAAAAAAAAACACTTTCTAATTCCATTTTGTTTCCCTATCCAAACTAATAATAATAATAATAATAATAATAATAATAATAATAATAATAATAATAATAATAATAATAATAATAATAATAATCTTAGGGGCGTGTTAGGTGTGAGAAGAATTGATAAAATGAGGAATGAACGTATTAGAGAGTTGTATGGTGTGAAGAAAGGGGTAAACGAGAGAATAAATGAAAGTATGTTGAAATGGTTTGGTCATGTGGAAAGGATGAATGATAGTCGGTTGGTTAAGCGGATGTATAGTGGTGAGTGTGTTGGGAACCAACCGGCTATGAGACCGAAGAAAAAGTGGATTGAGTCAGTAAAGGAATGTCTGCAGGAAAGAAATGTGAATTTGGCAGAGGCGAGAAGAAAGGTGCATGATAGGAGAGAATGGCGGGGTTTTGTGAGGGGGTGTGGTTGTGGCCCACCTCGGCCAGGGGATGAACCCTACACTTGACGATTTACCATAGTGAGGATCCGTCACGGTCCCGTGAAGCTCTAGGGTGGATTTTCTGACTGCGACGAGTTCTTACTAATTAATGGTACAGAGGGGGCAGTAAGGCTGGGCTTTCTTTTCGACTTTTGTCATATTCTTCTACTGCTTTTCTTTTCCGATGCTTGTCACGCACCTTACACCCAGTCTTGGAAAAAAAAGGAAGATGAAGAAAGAAAGAAATAATAATAATAATAATAATAATAATAATAATAATAATAATAATAATAAAAAAAACGGAAATTCTCTCCAGTTTTCATATTTATAGTTGCGTCCAAATAAAAAACTTCAAAACGCCCAAAATTCTGGCATTGGATTGAATGGAGGCAGAACGTCCTAATTATTACTATAATCATAATAAAAACCTTTCTTGTAATATGAAATTGTCTTTAATAAGATTTTAAAGTGAAAATAATTCTAAGTAATAAGGTAAATAACTCTTTATATACCCAAAATAGTACCTGTTTCATATAAGCAGTTTTACCACTAGAATTTGGACCAGTAATAACAGAAACTGGAAAATTTTTTAAGGAGCCATCAATGTCATTTGACACGAATATTGGGTTGCACACTTCATAAAGTGGATGTCTGCTTTCTTTTACCTTGTAGTCCCCAGTATTATTGAAATTTGGTCGAATCCAACCTAATTCTCGAGAAATGCTAGAAAATGACAACATCCTAAAAGGTAATGAGAAAAAATTAGTTTTTATTTATTGCTGCAATATTTTTTTAAATTAATTCTGAACGTCTTTAAATATTTTATATGTTTTACTTAACATTTAAAGGATTTTGTTAAATCAGCACTTTAAACATTAACATTTTATATCTACTAAAACATTTTTCAAAGTATGAACCATCTGTAAAACTAGTTTCTAAATCCAAATCAGCACAGCTTCAAGCCTGTAAGCAAGCAGGCATAGGCTTGGTGCTAATCCAAGTTCAAATTTTCAAAACTTTCTTAGGAGATAATCTAGTAAAATTAAACTTTTCGTGAAGAATGTACAATATTAATTCAATTTAATGATTATATTATTAATCATCTGTTTTAATAAAGGTTATACGTTCAAGGGTATTAGCGAGCCTAGGTTTTACGATTTGTCACTCGGATTGCTAAAGTTAACGACGGTTTACAATTTATTGTAATTTGGAATAACCTCCGAACCAGGTACTGTATTGCTTAAATGGATACTAAAAATTGTCGTCTCTAAGAGGTTTTCTGTAATTTATTACAGTTGGCAGGGACTCTCTAATATACACCAGTCTCAATACCCACAAATCACTAAAATACAAGTAACTCAAATAACAAAATCTTACGCATATAAATAGGACATTTTTTCAAATCACTTTCACTCACAAAAGTATTATTGAAATGGATTTCGAAACATTTCCAATGGTGATTCTAATAAACAGGCAGTTTGAGAACTGAAGCGGAGATCATCCTATTAATCATAAATTCTATGAATGTATAAAATCTGGTCAGCACAATATCTAACATACTTTCTCTTTCACTAATAAGCTCTATCGACTCAGGTCGGTTAAGGATAGAGATAACTAAGGGGAGGAAGAAAGCTCAGCCCAAAACGATGAAATTACAATCCTCACTACTGGGCGTTGAGATGTTAGGATAAGCTGTAACACTCGGCTCTCCAATGGTTCTTTACTTTCGCGTTAAATTCACATATTTCCTACGCAGGAGTGTGCATAGGTTTGTCCAGTAGGCAGTCCTTTCTTGTTCACACGAACTATTACAACTTTTTAAAAAAATAACGATATCGAACGTAGCCTAAGAGAAGCCACGCGGCAACCTTTCAAAAATAATTCCTTATCCACCCCTCTCCTCGTCAAATGGAAGATGGAAGCTTCCGGTGGTGAGGTTGGTGCCGTCACAAAACTGCTAACTTTTTTCGTGCACGGCTTTTCTGAAATACTTTCTGTAACATTTGCTAGGTTCTTATTCTAATTCACACCTTGCTGAACCCCACCTTTCTTTTTCAGGACGTCATCTGCTGTTCTTAATCGAAACTAAGATGTTTGAGCGTTACGTCATAAAACCAAGCTATGTTCCTTCTCACTATCTCTATTCTCAATATTCATCTAAAGGCAGATGTTGTATGTATGTAAGCAATGATGTTGTTTGCTCTCGTGTCTCCAATAACGAGTCTTACGAATTTACTATCTTATAGCTTGCTTAGGCTTATTGACATGTAAGCCTAAATTCATTTGATCAGCTTATTTATCACCTAACTCTGCTGACTATCCTAACTTCTTCGATTACCTTTATCTGAAATCATCATCACTGGTGACTTCGATGTTCACCATCACCAATGGTTTTCCTATAATTTTCATGATACAGCTAGTTAACATGCCGGCCAATTCCCTACCCTTAATAACCCTGTGCAGCCCCTACCAGTATCCCTGATCGTCTTGTCAATAAACCCAACATTCTTGACGTTCCTCAACTTCTAATCCTTCTCCTTATCCTGTTAAACACTTTCCACTTTTGGGTTCCACCGATTATCTTCTTATCTCTATACCCTGTTCTGTTTTAAAATTTTTCTCAGGAAAGATCACCACCAACCGCTAAGAAACGCTTTTGGGACTTCGGTGATGCAAACTGGTTGGAATTACGGTCGTAATTCTTTGATTTTGCCTTGAATAATTACTGCTTTTCTGGGAATGCGAAGAGCGCGTAACCGAGTTGATTCTCTATGGCATGGAGGTGTACATTTCATTTTCCTAATTTCATAAGGGTAATTGATGAGATTTTGAAAGATAATCGATTTTTCGATACACTACCTATGCAACGTTGCCAAATGAGAAAAAAAACGAAATTTATATATAAAAAAATTATGGTTAAAATTCGGTTTAGGACACATTAAGTTTAGGTTGGTTTTGCTAAGCATACATAGTAAATCTGTCTACTAAACAAATCTTATCATAACCTTAAGTAGTTTTCGGGCCTAAAACCGAAAGCATTATATATGGCATAGAAGTTTACGTCATCAAACATGGGTAGGAAAAATATATATATATATATATATAAAAAACGATTATCGAAAAAAAAACGATATTCCATTACATTACGCTAATCTCAACAATTACCTTCATAACTTTACTCAAAATTTTAAACTCATAAACCTTGTCGTAGTAAGGACGAAAGTCTTCAGGGATTTTCAATGTTTTCAAACTCCATCAACTCATGATATTTATATTTCATTCTGGTATCGTGCAAATTTCACAGTGAAAAAAAAATAATCAGCTTTTTATCCTCTTCAAGCAATTCCTAGCAATTTACAACAAAATGTCAACTCCAACTTTGGTTTCTTCCCTCTTCCTCCTCATCTTGTTTCTTGTGATGGCACCACTGTTGTCTTACCTTCTGCTAAAGTTAAACTCTTCGTTCAAAACTTTGTCTCTAATTCCACTTTAGACAACTAAGGAGCTATTCCACCTCCTCCTCCAACTAATTTATGCCTAATATTATATTTTTTTCAAAAAAGATATGACTTTTGTTTTCTCCGAGTGCAACAGTGAGAAGACGCATGGTCCTGACGGTATCTTCATAGGGTTCACACAACTCTCATTTCTTCTCCGACTGTCAACTTTTACTTTTTCTTTCTGGTAGAAACATGCACTCATTCAGTCTGTGTCGAAAGGAGGGAACAACCAACCAACCCCCCTCACTCCCTCCAGAATTATCCAGTGTAACCATAAGTAAATTTGCTATTCATTCAGAACTGAACAAACCTTTCATCATTTTTTTCTTTACCCTTAGGTATTAATTTTATATTTGCAATTCAGTTTTTCTTAACCATTTTTTTATTTGGGTAAAAAACTTGACTATATTTTACTGAATTACCATAAATCTGATATTATTTGATAGGTTAAATTCTATTAAATTGGCAAAATAACCTTAAAATTTATTATATGAAGTTTTAGGTGATTGTTTACTTCAAGTCAATCACCCGCAAAAAGCTTTAAACCATAACCATATAAAAATTTTATGATTATTTTTCATTCGTAACTATAATTAGATTGCGGCAACCTCTTTTTATAAATTAATTATCACATATAATATAGATTACTCATTTTTATAATTCAGTCATTATCTTTTACCATTTAGTCAATTGTTTAACTATTTTTTTCCCAACTGAATTTGCTACTCTAGGTCTAGGGATAATTTAATATTTTGACATTTAAGATAAATTGTGAGAGGAAACAAAATTATTAGTTACAAATTTAATTTTGTGATGATTGTCTAGTTTTAAGTTGAGAGAGGAAATAAAATTATTAGTTACGTTTATAATTTTTTGATGATTGTTTAGTTTAGGCCAGTCACCTCCAAGATATTTTGCAAGCATTATTTTTTATAACCAAGAGCCTACCCCCTTTCCCAGTATTATAATTACAACATTTTAAAGAATTTTTATACCATCCAAATCTCTTTCTGGTATATTAAACTCAAATTTTTTCAGAGGGATTAAAATTAGCCAACCGAATACTGCATTGGCTTCCATCCATCTATCCATTCTAAGACCCGCTCAATCTCTGTCCGATTATTATTATTATTATTATTATTATTATTATTATTATTATTATTATTATTATTATTATTATTATTATTATAATGTAGTGTATAAAAACTAAGCTTTGATATATTTTTTTTAACCTTAATTTGTTTTTTTCTGGTTTTATTTTTATGCGTAAATATATAATGTTTTTGTAAAAAAAAAAAAAAATATATATATATTTTTTTTCAAATATTCAGTTAGCCAAATGCTTTTGGCAATGTTTTTTTTTTTATTCGCTATTACTGCTCTCCTCCAAGCCCTCGGAACTATACCATCCATAAACGATTTGTTACACAATTTTCAAATCCATTCAATCACCATCTCGAATTCATTCTTGATCATTTCACCAGCAATTTCATCTAAATACGGAGATTTACCATTCTTCAACTTCCTCACACTACCTCATCCTCAAAATACCTATTTCTTCTTGCTTGCACCATCAAACCCACACACAATCACCATCACTGCTAATGTTATGCAGATTTTCAAAGTGTTTCCTCCACACTCTCCTCGCATTTATTTCATCAGTTACGAAAGCACAATCCCAATTCATTATTCCATGCAGATTCCCTTACTTTCATTCTTAACTTTTCACACTTCCTTCCAGAAGAGCTTCCTATTCACTGGTAACTCCCAATTCCCCCTCCTTCCAAACTCTTCATTTACCTAATTTTTCTATTACGTAAGCAACTCATAGTCTTCCTTTTTTCCACCTTATATAGTTCCAAACACCTTCTTTTGAGACCTCATCATTGGCTTTTAGAACATCAACCACACCTCTTTTTTAATTTTAACCACTTGCATCTTCTCTTCATTCTATTACTCACTGTTGAAATTCTTACTTTTACTTTAGCACATCCACATACTTCTCTTGCACTACTAACAAGGGCTTCTAGGTTTGTTTAGTTTCATCTTGTTCACATTCAACTGATTTATTTGCAAGCGTTCTTAAATACTTTTCCTTATTACTTTGATCATTTATTATTATTATTATTAGTTATTATTATTATTATTATCTATTATGCGTTCCTTGTCACTCCGAGTACTCTTACTCCTATCTAATATACTTATTCTTTTTAATAATGTCTTATTATAGTGATTAGTGGATTATTATCTATTAGTATTTAGTTGATTTGTTGTTTGGAGTGTTATTTAAAAGTTCGTGATTATTGTATTTTTTTTTATATATTTATTATTTCGTAAATAATTATCTTTAGATCGTAATTAGTTCGTATTATTTAATTATTATTTTCTTTGACCTTTTGGGACTCATATTTATTTTAATTCCTTAGGATATTTATTGTGATTGAGTGTGAGTAATCCGAGGTTTGTGATTGATGTGACTAGTTACAATATGAAGCACACAACAATTGAATTAGCTATCTTTTCCATACATAAGTTTTCATTAATAATCTGGTCTTGTATTTAATCTGCAATTTGGGACCATTATTATAGTTGATGTGTCTATTGAAAATATAGATAATGATTGTGATTTTCGATTTGTTAGTGTTATGGTATTATTATATATGAAAATCTCAGCCCCTCCTCTCTCTCTCTCTCATTTATTATATTCTTTTTATTGCTTATTATTATCTTATTAGTGTATTATTGTATGTGATATTAGAGGAGTAAGTGTATTATTATTATGATTAGGGTTGGGAAAAAAATGGTAATAGCACAAATCGTCATCCTGTATTGGACAGAGATTCACTAGTGGCTATGCTGGGCATGTCGTTTTTATTTTTTTGTCCATTAATTTTAGCGTTCTTTTGCCTTCTTATTCTTAAATATTATTATGATATTTATAATATTATTATTATTATTAATTATTATTTATTTTTTTTGTAGTTTTGTGCTATTTTTAATTTTATTATTATTATTATTATTTATTATTGATTAGTGAACCAAATTTACGTCGTGAAAATATAGTGTAGATACCCTCTAATTGTTGAAAGTATACTTTATTATTATTTGAGCGTGAGTGTATGTTACTCATCATCCTGAGTTATTATTATTTTTATTGATTAGTGTATTGCATGTAGTGTTTATCTTATTAGTGGTGAATGATAGTTTATTATTATTGTAGTTATGGTTGGTATTATAATTGAAACCGATGGGGGAGTGGGAATTATTATTATTATTATTATTATTATATATGTTAATGTTGTGTATTTATGTTGGATTATCTATTATTAATTAATTGTATTTTCTTTGGTATTAATAATTTATTATTTCATAATGAGTGTCAGTGTATATGATATGAATTCCATTTATTCATTCTGTTCATCATTATGTATTTAGTTATGGTGCCATTATTTCCCAATTATATTTGTGATTCATAATTAAATCAGTGTGATTTTAAGTAGTGTGCCAATTTTGAAAGGAAGAAAGACGTGGATTATTCCTCCCTCCACCTCATAGATAAACCAGTTCAGCGTTTGTGCTTATTGTTTTCACCCGTGAGGGTTATTCGAGCCTGATTGAGTTTTTCTACTCCTCCGAGAATGGTGAGACAAATCACATATATAAAATCATATCGACTTACACTAATTTTGAGATTCTCACCACAACAATAGAAAGAAATTAATTATCACTTCAATTTTATAATAACATTTAAGCTTTTATTTATTATTGACCAAATATCATTTTGATTGGTATTATTTAATTTAAAAATATTCGTCAAGAATGAAACGCTCTATTGAAAGAGCTGTGAAATGGAATTAGTGAAGAAACTCAAACACTGTGAGAAAGCTAAAATAGTGTTTATTTTCATTCTTTCATTATTTGTTAAAAAAAAGATATAAATAAATATTTGGAAACACACATCTAATATGAATGATCTCACTATGTCTACAAACTGACAACCATTTAAGTTTCTACTTTTCTAATTTAACAACTAGGTTCTATATCTTGATTTCATTTCGTAACAAGGAAAAACAAGTATTACTTATTTGAATTGCCTTGATAATGGAGTTATTTCTATAGCATAACAGGCTTAGCAAATGGACCAATGCCTGAAGATATTCACACCATTTTGGTAAACCATGAGCCCTAATGGAAACTAGCTTGCTGGAGCTTAACATTTACCAGATCAGGGCTCATCGCTTCAATATAGTTTGAAGTGGGTATTAGTGGCGCCATTGCAGACACGTGCAGGGGGTATTTAAGGGAAATAGTTACTTATATAAATAATACTATATAATTTTATTTATTATATAATATATATTATACTATATATAATACCCGTGGAAAAATAAAATTCCCTTATATTTGTTGTGATAGTAACTAAATAGTAATTTAATATTCCATAGATGACCAGCCCTATATATATATGGTATCCCCCTCCCCGGTTTTATTAGTGTTATATAATTAAAATCCAAAAGTTATATATGAATTGGGGTTTGTTTCCCTTATATAAAGAAAAATGTAGTTCTTGTTCTTATCTTCATTCCCGGGAATTAGAAAACTTATAAGCAATATTAGTTAATGAGAAAAAAATTCTCGTTTAGTCACAAGAGAGAACTAGACTCTAATAGAGGACGTACACTAATCTCTCGACATTCATAAAAACAAGGCCCTCTTGTATTGTGATCCGGCGCACCACATGTCTCACATAGGGGTCGAGCTATCTCTGTTTTCTCTCAGTTGTGCTGAAAACCACGGACGCGTTAATGTTAGCCCGATATGGACTGACATTGTAAATGTCTTCTCGAAGGATGCACTAGCCCCGAAAATAGCTCGATTCTTTTTTCTTGATGCGGGCGATTTACAGCTCGGGTGAAGAAGGCACCTGTTTATAGAGTTTCTGAAGCGTCTTGAGCAATGTCGGGAGAATAGGGAGGAAGAGGCTGCTGACGGAAGAGCAGACTGGTAGTAAATTGATGTCTGGCGAAGGGAATAGACTCTTTGGTTATATGCTTAGCGATAATTACCCAGATTGATGAGCGAAATGGTGTGCGATTATCCGTGAGGATGCCGAGCTGATTAGTTGCTTACTCAGCCCACAAATCCAGGCGTGTGCAGATTGCGGAACCTGTAGATCCACCCGAGAGCGAGGCCCACATACTTTTCCCAAGGGAATGTGCAACCTCTCGAAGTTCTCCTTTTGTGTTGATGGTGTGGCTTGGTGACCTTTGGATTGCTAGGTGGCGCTGCACGTGGCTGTGACAACGCACTCGTTTGGGCTCGTACACAAGACGAGACACCCCTGATCACGATTCTGATGGGACTGTTACTCGCAGCACGTGCCTCTGTTATGGCGCTCTCAGATGTGTTCCGAGTGCCCAATTTCATGAAGAAGTGTTGAATGAGGCTCCATTGCCTCCATGTGTTCTGTCACTTGGGTTTGCTCATGTTGCTCTCCCCCTGGGAAATCCCTTAAATCCCCGGATATACCACCATCCCAGCAACGTGTACTCTCTTCAGTACAGTGTGTTTTATACTCATGTGTGTATTGTTGGATATAATAGGGTGCCCATTCTATGTTCATAGGTCTTCATGTACCTGTCCTGTTGCGGGTATCATCCTCAGGAGAAGGTAGTGTTAGTCCCGTCTCTTGATCGACCGGGATTAATTAGAAGCTTTGAGTGTACCAATACTTAACTTTACTTAGCTATGTTGAGATTCCCCATGCAACTGAAGGCCTCCAGGGAGAATACAAATCTGATAACCTGCGAAATCTCAGTGATCCAATGTTGGACCCGCGTGACTCGTCTGTCCAGATGGTCTTGCAACCCGAATTCTACTATAAGCAGGTGGTGCCCTCGGGGCAACACCTACGAGACAACGAGATTGCTACCGCCTATTCCTCGGTAAGGAGGGTGGTGGTCAATGGGGTTTCCGAGTCCAATATAGACAGATGCTTCAGCAATACTCACAAACTGCAAAATGAAAATGACAGAAACATAAATCATAAATGAAATAATGGATATAAAAAATAATAATAACACACCAAAAATAATATACTGATGAAATAGGTGCCCAATATAGACATATCAAAATCCCGGCTGCTGGATCATTCGCTTGTCCCTCGTCTCGCTGATCTTAATGGGGTGCAGCGTGTGAAGGTGAATCCATCAAAGTTTACAGCAAATATAATTTCTTACAGACGAGGGGTATCCGTTAGCTCGAACAATCCAGTGTATGGTCACAGCTACTCACCCTCTTGTCAAAATACGAAATCCGCCGACTAAACCCAGCTGAACTGAGCGAGCTTCTGCTATAAGAGTTGAATAAATAACTTCTCTTAAATTGCGCTAATTAGGATCGCTAACTACGATTTAAAATTAAGACAAAGAAAAACGAACTATCTCCAAGTCTTCATTTGTTTTATTACCCGTAAAATGTTATTTAATGTCGGGATGCTTTTTATTAAAACTAATTCACCCTAAAGTAATATTATATATACTATATATATATATTAAGTATATATATATTATATATAGTATAATAATATTATATATTAATATTATATATTATAATATATATATATTTATTATTATAAATTTATATATAATATATATATATAATTTATTATTAATTATATATACTATAATTATATAATATATATATATATTTAATATATAACATTAATATTTAATAACATAAAATATATATATATATATTAATTATAATATATAATATAAATATTATTATATATTAATATTATTATTATATATATAATATATATATATATATTATATAATATATATATTAATATATATATAATATATATATTATATAATATTATATATATTATATATTATATATATATTATATATAATTAGTATATATAATTAATATATATATATATATTTATAATATAATATATTATAATATTATTTTATAATAGATATATATATAATTAAATATATTTATATATATAATATATAATATATATATATTTATAATAATTAATATTAATAATTATATATATATTACACTAATATATATATTAATATATTATATATATATATATAATATATATATATATATGTATAATATAATATATTATATTATTATATATACTATAATATTTAATATACTATTCATTATATATATTATTAATATATTATTATATATCTTAGAGTAAGTTAGGATTATTGCTGGGTAGGAATTTTGTGAATTCGGTATAAATGAAAAATAATAGAAATATATTGAATTAATAATTGAAAAATATAATGATTATAAATTTAAATAACATTTCTTATAATTTGCAAATTATTTCAGTTTTAATTTATTTTAAAGGAGCTTACGTCAATGATAAACCTTTTGTCATGATAGGGCGCCTAATATACTGTAATTCATCTACTCACCCCCTCCTCTATTCCTCTTTTTCCCTCCCTCCCCCCTCTTCTATTCATTCTCTATCTATGAGAGTTCAATCTCTCTTATTACTTCGCTTACTCTCTCTTCTCTTCTACTCATCTCTCTTCTCTCTCTCTCTCTCTCTCTCTCTCTCTCTCTCTCTCTGCTCTCTCTTCTCTAATTCATTAAAAAAATTATTATAGATTTCTGCTCTGATTCATCTAAATATAACTTCTTACGATCCAATCTATATAGTCAGTTGAGATTGTCCAATTGTATGCTTTAATTCATAAATTGTTTCCTATTGAGGACTACGTCTGGCTCCTTTTTTAGCTATGCTATACGTAACTACTTATTTTTACATAATTATATTTATTTTGTTGAAGAGTAGTGGATCAACTTTTAATTTTTTTGTCCACTCACCACATCTCACTCGTCAATCTTTGGATTCTTGTGGTACAAGGAATTTATATACACCATCTCACCGTTAAATGTATAGATTTAGTTCTTACTTAATAATAATGGTCTTCACATGTTTATATATATTATAAAGAGGTGTATGTTGCTCCATATATGGAGTATATATACCTGTATGAATGCATGGTATAACTTTAATGGTTAATTCCTTTTGACTCTAATAATAGTTTGCAGCAGTTCTCCGATGCTTACCAACAAAATTGACCACATCCATTGGAGAGAATTATGAATATTTATTACCTAAGCATCGCATCGGTTGAAGCTTACCATTTTAAACCTATATATATATACTTATAATAGTATTAAGGTTATATTTAATTTTTTGTTTTCTGGTAAGAAGTCATACTAATTTTAAATCAATGTATAATATACCTTCTTTTATATATTTTCGTATATTTATATATAGTAGTTCTATAGCGCATAGGAGGGCATTTGGTATATAATACCTAATATATATACTATTGATTTTCTAGTCAGCTATATATAAAGGGAATATATTAGTCACACTACATTTACCACCGATACGAGGTTACCTTGACGTATATTGTTATTACAATGATTCTCTGCCGCATATAAATTTTTCTATCTCGAGCTGTAAGGTGACTACTGCTGAAAATAATTACTCATGTATCCAATTAGCAGCATATTTCAATTTATCTCACTAAAGCCTTGGATATGTTTTAGCTACAATAACAGACCAACAAAGATAAAGATAGTCTATTATCTATTTGATCCCTTTACTTTGAGGTGAGGGTGAGGGGTGAGGTGAGGTAGTGAGGTGAGGGTAGTGAGGGTGAATAAGTTGAGTAAAAAAGTTGTATAATTGGATTAAATACTTGAGTGAATAATTCATTAGTATAAGGAGGAATGAAAGATTAAATAGAATGGAGTAAATACATATTAATGATAATTGAGAAACTACCATGTGAGATAATCACACTAGGATAATAATAATAAATAATATAATAATATAAATTAATAAAATAATAAAATAGTGATTTAATAAAATGAAATATTAACAGTATAACTTAGATAAAATTTGAAATAATAATATAAAGTACATAATAAATAATAAAGACTAGGTGAACGAGGAGTCAATAGTAATATAATTGTATGAATTACTAGTAAGATAATAATAAGAATAATAAAACAATGTAATAATTTGAGAGAATTGGAATCAATATAGTGAATTTGGAAAAATATAATTAGTATAATTCCATTATTATATAGAAATAGAAGATAATTCACATGAAAAAACACTCAGATTCCCTATTACACTAAGAATATCCAATAATAACAGTGAAGTGATTGAATAAAAATTGTAATTGAGATAATATATTGTATTTATATAGGTCCGAATAAGATGTTGTACCTTTAACCATGACTCTACCCCATTAAGTAATGTAATGCATTTTAATACTACGAGTCGTAAAATAAAAGTAACCTATGAAGCCTATGGAAGATATCCACAGAGTAAAAAGGAATAAAATTAATAAGAGTGAGTGTGGAAAGTCGATTCTTGATAAAAAATATGGATCATATTAATATAATAATAATAATAATAATTGATACTATTAGAATTTTGGTGAAATAATACTAAGAACCATGGCCAGCATGGACATCAATAATAATAATAATAACAAATATTAATAATATTGTAAACAATAGATAAATATTCGTTTTATAGCAATAAATATATAGTGTATTATTCCCCTTAATAAATTGAAACATTGAATTTGTAATAATAATATTAAGACTAATTTAATAATGAATACATTGAATGTAAAGCTACACCTAATAATAAAATGTAAACCTTGGGAGAGTAGAACCCGAGTGGTGTAAAATACATATAATATTAGATGTGAATGTGACCTGAAGATTATTAATCATAGGAGAAGGTAAAATGTTGATTATTCATTAGATACCGCCAGTTATCAATCGACTTTCCATAAGCGTTGATGTGTAGCTCTAAAAATCTATTAATTCCAATGTTTAATCTTATACTACGAAAATATTGCCTGTGATGTGAGTTCGTATCTGGAGTGGGTGGAGAGAGGAACTATATTTTGTGTTGTTTCCTCTCTACATTGTTGATAAGTTTATATTCTCCAATTTCACTCTGTAGACATATCGCTCTCTGAATAATTTCGGGCTAATTTTCCCCTTAGTAGAACTACTCAGATTTTAGTTCGGACCGGAATACGCTTGAGATAGAGAATGTGGAATAGGATACTAACCCGTGTATAGAACTCGGATAGATCGAGAAGATGTTCCTCGGACTACTATATTCATACTATCCGCTCTCTTCTTTTCCGTTGTTATTGCTCATAACATCTCCTGCATTTGTTTTCAGTCTGAAAAACCGTTCAACCTTTTCTCAGGCGGATTGTCCTATGCGCCTTTTAGATGTCATAGGTCGTTGATGTGGTAATGTATCCCTGCCAATTGAGACTCTACTCATTGGTGATTGATCAATACCCTCCTCTTCCAGTTGATCGAAGTATAGCTCTCCCAACACTCTTCTGAATATTCCATAACTCTCTTCTCGGCTATCTTCAAGGCGTATTCTTCTTGAGAACCTGTTTTTTAAGGCGGTATATTTCCGATTAATTATATACTTCTTTGTCCACTCTCTCCTTGATTGCCTGATTACTCCCTTGCCCCTCTTCTTACTGTCCTCTGGTCTCTTTTCAACATTTCCCTGCACACCTAGTCTCCTCTCAATGTCTATCACAAGCGTTAGATGCGTAAAATTGTATTTATTTCCCGTTCTATTCGTGTTGTAATGTTCCGCTCCTGAACATCGCTCTCCCGATATCAGTCGGATGTCGTTCTCAAGTTTAATTGAAAATGGGTTCTTCTTAAGCGAATGGGTGCTTACTAGCCGTTCTTTTCCACCTCTTTTGTGGGAATTCTTGTTGGGAATATAGTGCTCTTCTGGTCCACTCATGAGGAGGTGTGAATAATTTGTGATTGGATTTTTGATCTTAAATTTGGGCGCATGAACAATCGCTATAATTTTATTGCCTGCTTGTTTTTTTTTGTATTATGTATATTTTTATAAATGATGTTACTCGCAAGTTTTTATCATGCCTCCGTATCTCAACTAACTCGAAAGAGGTCACTTCCAGACCACAAAAGGGCAAAATAGTTAATTAGATTTTACTGCCATAGAATTGTACAAAATATTATAATGTTTTAATAGTTGCGTTAGTTTATCAAACTATAATCCATAACATTAAGCAAGATATGGTGTTTATAGCTGAGCTGTTCTTAATTCTCTGATAAATAATAGATAATACCATAGAAAGAAATATAGGAATAAGTAAGAATGAAAAAGTGATAATCACGTAACATGAGTAACGTTTAAGTCGAATGTAATTTGTATCTGAAATCTTTTTGGGAGATAATGGATATATTAAGATTTTCAGCTCGATTGTCATTATTGAAAAATATTAGTATTTGAGAAACAGGAAAGAACTGTGATTATTTTTGTTTCGATTAATTATATATAAACTAAACTGAATAAACTCACAATATGGAGAAATTAAAAGAACATAGCGTCACACATAATGATGGTATATGTTTTCTGTTACTATAATGTCACCCAGTTTTTTAACCTTTGAATTGACATAGATTTCTTATCTAGAGATTTTGAGGTAAATAAATGTAGAAGTTCCTTGCCAAAATGGTTATTAAGATATGGGAAAAAGCACTTGTTCATTACCAAATTTGGATCCTTTTAGGAATCTTGCGGGGAGAACTAAAAATAGTAATCGAACTGTTAAAATATGTTGCCTGTTTAAATAAGCTGTGTGTATAATCTTGAACAGTTATTGAATGTAAGTTTTATCTTGTCGTGTTTGTTGAATCTAATATCGAGCTATAACATTCATGTACGATATCTGAGACACCGGTATATGACTCTGACTGATATACGGTGCCATAAAGAAAATTAGTACTTGTTAAGTTAGCTGAAAGTAAGATTTTAATTGCTAGTCCGTATAATTGAGCACAAGAATAAAAAAAGTATGATATTACCTCAAACTAATGAAGGAATTATTTCAAGTGATAATAATAATATGAACCACATTCGAAATGTGCGAATTTGTTAAAAGTATAATAAAGAATGGGATAGCCGCAGTAATTGCTTAATGGAAATTGTTAATTGTTCATTTTTAATGTCTTAAACTAGCCTAAATCTATTAGTGTGTACATAACATACTTAGGTTACTGATAAACCTTTCTTTTTTTATTAATATAATTATAATATTATATAATATAAGGTTCTTATATTAATCATTAGTATTTGATATTCTAAGTATATATATATTATATTATATCTATATTCTATTATTATATTTGAATTGTATTTGATATTATATAGGTAACCTGTGTTAACTGATTTATTTATATGAATCCACCTAATATAATGAAGGTGAGTTAATAGTATGCCGTTGGCGAGTAAATTCCTAGAAAGTTATTAACTGTTATTTAGTTTCACTAGTTTAGTTACCTCTCTAACGACAATTAGTGTATCTTTTAATTGGCAAATTTAGAGCAATAAAGATAGGATACTCATTATATATCATTAATAAGATATGTTAATTTTAGTTTACCCTATATAATATTATTAATACTATACTATATTGGCGAAAACTACCTAATCATTAATTTTCTTTTCTAAGGATACTCCACGTGAAATATGAAAAACATTTAGTCTACGTAATAGGTTTATATATAATGAGTGATTTTACTAAGAGAAATAATCTCAGTGTTTGAAAACCTGATAAGAAAAGTAATATGAAATATGACGTAATTGGGGATAATCCAGGAGCTAATTCCTTAACCACTATTATTCCACCCGCAGAGGCCACATAACTTGTCTATATAACTCAACCAAATATCTTGAACAAAATGATGTCAAAGTATAAGACTTTTGCGTGTTATTCTCCCGCAAAAGTCCAGCTCTCGGGGCAGCAGATATCAGCCTATTGGCATTCAATAGGAACATTGGTAGCATCTATAGACCCTATCATTGTTCTCGGAATTCTCAGAGAAGGAATCTCAGTTACTAACCAATTGGAGAGCGTGTGTTTTCGCAGATGTTATAGATATGTTCAAACTAAGCACAGATTTAGTGGGTGATACTACTATCTTCTAACTCTG
>JABUQX010083273.1:12500-21002 GCA_015478945.1 Trachelipus rathkii | reverse complement strand
TTCATAAAAAAAATTAATTAGCTTGCAAATGATTCAACCAACTAGAAAGCAGTAGACAAAAACAGGAATGCATTCCCCAAAAATTCTATTATTCCTTTTTATACTCCACAAACATAAGAAGGAAGAATCAAAAACATATCACCCAATAGTACTATGGGGGTAATCAAACTAAACTCAATGAAACCAACCCCACAATCCTAGATTTGAATTTTGATAATATACGTACTATGATAAATTTACCACCCCAATCAGCCCTAATTCTAAAGTCATACAAATAGAGCATTACTAAATTCCTTACTAAGGAACAAAGCTTTCGGCCAACATAAAATAAAAAAAAAAGGACCCTTTCAAAAAGTATATTAGACAATATATCCATACCTTATTTAACTAGCCATTTACTGCCTGGCTCTGTCATGATACAATTGTGTTTCTTGTTATTACTTTGCAGCAAGCCTCATAGGTTTTTGGGTTGGCTTCGTGCCTTTTCTTATTGTCGTTTGTTTAAGAAAACAATCAGCATTTTTTTTTTTTTTTTTTTCTTTGTATTCTTATTTCTTCCAATATATATATTTTTTAAAGTGTTTAATGAACAGGGTTTTTTTTGTCCTTGTTCCTTTGTCTCTTGTCTTTGTTTACCATATATATTACATGTATTGTTTTTCCTTTAGGTATATTTAAGGTTTAAAACTTTCATAAGGGTTTGTTGTATAGATAACTTATTGGACTAGTTTGTTTCCGCTTTGAAACAAGCTCCCTCCTCCAATAAGGAGTCTGTGATAGTTTGTTTAAAAGACTTTAACTAGATAAAAGGCAAAATTCTATTTAACCTCACAATCCATAGTCACCATTGCAAAGCTGTCCAAGAAAGATTATTATTATATGACGGTTATGGGTATAGGTTATGACACCTTTATGTTATTGTGTTAGTAGTTAAAGTTTTTATTCACAAAATGTTACCTATTATTGCACTTTGATTATATATTAACCTGTTAATATTATTTATATTAAAATCAAATCACCTTAACTATAGTAGATCAATCTATAAAACATTCATCAGATACCTTTTGATTTATATGTAAGTGTTTTATTATTTTTTTCCTGCTGCTTTGGCTAAATTATTAAATGGCAAATATCTCGAATTTCAATACTCGAAATTTAGAACAAAACCTGTGAGTAGTACACTGGTTGCCTCCCTCCACTCCTACTACACTTACTAACTTAAACTAATTTACTATATTTATTTTATTTATTTTCTTTAATTAATTATGCTACCCTTTAAAAAAAAAAAAAAAAAAAAAAAAAAAAGTTTCTTAATTTTGGGAATTTACCATGCGAACAATAAACTCATTATGCATATAATAAGTTAAGGAACAATTATCAGGAATTTTATTCAAACTTTGATTTGCCTAGAAATTTTTCAAAATATGAATTAGGTATTAGTATCATTAATTTTGATTAAGAATAAAAATAGATTCAGAACAAAATCTTCAGGAACTCTACTCTCATCAGCCTAGATATCTATATATTTGAATAGTATAATAGCCTACTTTCTTTTCAACTTAAATTGCATATAGGTTCAGACTTTGAAAGATGTATGGATTCTTCCAAAGTTTCCCAATTTTCTATATAAACTCTTTTATTATTATCTGCACGAGATTATTGAATGACTCACTTGCAATATCTAAGAAGGATTGGAGAGGGTATTTCTTTGAGCTGCTCACTATAGGCCAACATTAGTAGGCTTTTAGGAAAAACTGTCATGTTTTAATATAATTCTAGCATGACAAATTCAATTAAAGTTATTTTGTGTAATGGTTCAGACCTTATAGTTTTTTACTTTTTAGGTATAGTTGAATGAATATTATACTATAATTTGGCCTCTGTGTTTATAGAGTCGTTGAAAAGCTTTCGATATGCGCTGCATGTGAGAGTAATTGTGGAAGCAGTATTGGAACTTGGATTTTTATGCAAATACTGATATTGGAACTTTAGACATTTAGCTTACATCAATTAGTTTGAAAAAGATATTGAGTTTTTTTTTATATTATTTTCTTTAACATTTTAAATTTAATTATTTTCAATAAAATATAAAAAAAATAACCACTATGAAAAAATCATCTATTTTTTTTGGCTTCATTTTCGAATATGTAGGGATGAAGAAACACTCAAATATGATTATTTTTTTTGAGTATCCTGTGATTATTTAATATAAAAATCGGTATCCTAAAGACTTCTGCAGCACTTTAACTAGTTTTTACATACAGTAATTCACATTGTATTCAAAGTTCTAACTGATCCCACAAATTACCATTTTTTCTGAAATTAGATACTATACTATAACATAAAAAATCAGTTAAAAAATTTTGTCTCGGAAGGTATAAATAGTAGGCAAGGCGGGCTCACCCAGATTTCTATACAATATAGAGATATATAGCTATAGCTCTAAAAAATTAAAAAGAATAAAACAACAAAAGTGCACAGTCTTTTTAGGAAAAAAAGTTAACAGCCTGCACAAGCTGTTATTAAAACTCCTAAGTTCTTATAAAAAAAATTTTTTTTCTTTTAAATCATATGATATTTGCTCAAGAAAAATATTTTGAAAATTAAAAAGAAAAGGAGAATCTATTTGTTTTACCCAGGGGTCTTCGTACACCCAGATTTTATGTCTCAGAGATATACCCATAGCTACTCTAAAAAATAATAATGAAAAGAATTAGTGAAAACGAAAATCATCGCTCTCTTTTGGAAAAAAGTTAGAGCCTCTCAGTTTAAAAAATCCCTAAGAACTTTTCTTATATAAAATTTTTTTTTTTTTTTTGAAAAATCAAGAGATATATATATATATATATAATTATTATATATATATATTCATATTAAGATATATATTATACATATATATAAAAATAATCTAATTAGTATAATATATTTTTTATTTTTTTTTATATATATTCTAAAAAAAAAAATATATGACTATTTGGTATGGAATAATGTCAAATAGTAGTTCAAACAAAATTAACAGTTTCAAAATTTTAAACAATTCACATAGACTTTGTCTATTAAAAAAATTTAGTGGGCCATCTTAGTTCAGGTTTTTGATAAGATATTGTTTTACATGAGATTATCTTTGTGTATACTACACAAACACTTATACATAACTGACTTAGAGGGGACTGAAATGGAACTAACTGGATTGTTCATATAATTGAAAAGTCTATGGGAAGTTTTTTTAAAACTTGGAAGGCTGATAACTCTTTTCTAAACGGAGAGCTGACAATTTCTTTTACTAATTCTTCATTATTATTTTTTAGCGCGAGAGAGAGTTATCTGCGATTTTCATAACAAATATCAGGGGAGACATACCCTCTGTTGTAACCCAATTTACAAAAATTGATTTGTCTTTTTAGACGAACACAGATTACAGCCTCTCAAAGTTAAAAAATTTTTCCATAAGCTTTTCTTTTAAAAAAATTTGCTGGGCCTTGTTGATCAATTTAGGAGCCATACTAGTTCAGTGGTTATGAATAGAATTGTTGAGATAACATGATTGTTCTTATGTATATACACTAACAACATATAACCTGATAGAGGGCTGAAATGAGACTAACATGGCATGAAACTCAAAAATGAAAGAGGGCTAATTCGGTTTTAAACAACTTTATGAAAGCTAATAATTTTTTTTTCTCCAAAGAAGGCACATTATATTCTCTATTCTTGAGTTTTTTTTTATTAGAGTATATATTCTAGATGACTTTTTATATATAAAAATCAGGGGGTTGAAGCACCTCTGCGCTAAAATACCAAACTTCAAATATTTTTGTAATTTATATTCTTTTTAGTTTAACTACATTTACCATAGAACCACAAGTTCAATATGGATCACAATTAACCAGTGTAAGGTTGTAGCATGTGCAAGATGTACCGGTTGATAAATATTTCAATTTAAGTTTGCACATCACTAGTGAAAGGCCCATGATAACTTCTTTACATATCTTTTTTCTTATTGCTTAACTTCTTAAAGCATCAAAATCCTATTTCTTTTAGCTTTTCGAATAGCTGGACCTTGGGGATAAATCATTTTTTTCTAAGTCGACCTTATAGGCAAATTGAAGATAAAGAGCTTACAATTTATAGGACCTAACAATAAATCATTAAAACCACAAAAAAAAAACCTTTAATTTAAATAAATAAAATGGTCTCGACTGTTTAAGGTTTGCAAAGCTAGTTACTCATTCATTTATAATTGCATTAAACTTTTAAACAAGTCAAATGTGAAATGTCAAAATACATTTTAGTAACTACAAACAATTCGTAAATAGGTGGCAGTGATTTATAAAAATATAAGTAAATTCTTTGACAATTAACTCATAAAACACTGGAATAATATCACTCTTCGCAAATAACTTATTAATCAATCAAAGAACAGTTAGTAAACAGTTACTAAACAGTAAACACATCATATCGCGGAAACACCCCCGATTTTACACAATCATCGGAATTTGCTTTCTACTTCTTATAGGTAGTTTTGGTAATCCATTAAGTTTTCGAAAACGTCATTCTAATGATTCTATAAAGCTGTCTTGTTTATGATCATCTTACTAATTTGAAAACTTTTATTGACAAATTTCACATTCACACCATTAGATTAGTAATAATATTTTTAGTAATGTTATCAGCCAGACAGCAGTTTTTTTTCTTATTCATTTATGATTCATCCAACGTGATTCATTTGAGCTCATATATAATTATAAATTCAGTTCACAGAAGCACAGTATGTGTATTTTCTAAAATGCACAGTAATTTACGGGTGTGTAAAAAATTACTACTGCCTTGAAAATCATTATTATTAATTATTATTATTATTTTATTATTATTTTTTATTATTATTTATTATTATTATTATTATTATTATTATTATTATTATTATTATTATTATTATTATTATTATTATTATTATTATTATTATTTATTCATTGATAAAGTCAAAATTTACCTTATCTATAAGTTATTTATTCATTGGATAAAAAGTTATCATTCACATAGATTATGGAACTATAATAAACAAAAGGCATTTAAGCTAAGTTTTTATACATTTAATCATTTTAAATTATATATATATTATCAATTATATTTTAATTATATCAAATTTTTTTCTTAATTTATTAAAATTTATTTAATAAATTGTTCCTTTCTATAGTTTTTGAAACTCAATTCAATTAAAGTCGTTATCAATATTCTCCCTATTTGTTAAGCAATATATATATATATATTATATACTATAATATATATATAGTATTATATATAAATGATATTTTATATATATATATATATTATATATATTATATATTTATTATATATAATATATATCATATATATATATAATATATATATAATATAATATATATACTCAGAGGTGGGCACGCCGCAACTTACTTCTTGTTAGTCCCGCAATTTTCGTAATTCCGCTAACTTTTGCTGACATTTTCGCGCAGTTGCAGAATTCCGCAACTTTTTCTGCTTCGCCGTTCCTTATCGAACATCTCGCATCCCGCACTTTTTTCTCTGCTTCTTCCACGGATCCGCTTCCAAAATCGGGGTATTCTATCGTAATAATTTTTTTTCCCTATTGAACTGCAACAGTCCGCTAACCTTTATTGGTAGTTAAAACATAATTTCCAATAATTTACATTAGAATTTAGTGTCATATTATTTAAAACTTTTCCATTATTTTAATGTTATTTATATAAATATAATTTCTATTATAAATATTTCTATATGTTTCATATATAACTTTAACACTAGTAATATAACAATTAACAAGTTATATATATATATGCGTGTTATACTATATATCTATATAATATATAATATTTATATATATATTATATTGTTAAGAATATTATTTCATTCACTTGAAAATTAAAAATGTCAAAATTTTACATTTTAATTGAATATTTTTCAAAAGTAAATGATCTAAACCTGAGCCTTATTAAAAATAATTATCAAGAATAATTTCTTGTCTCATTATTTCAACTAAGATTTACGAGACTTTTTGTTTTTTGCAAACTATATCTACTTTGGCTCAACGCCTAAAAGGCGTGTTTTATTGGCATTCAAACTTCTAAAGTATTCAATTCCTTTCAGTTTGTAATATCAGATTCGATTACACTATCTACTGCTATCTATTTTTCAGCATTATGCTACTGTGAGCAGTTAATATACATTATTCTGAGTAAAGTATTTATTTACATATTAGTTTTCACATTAGTTCTAGTTAGGCCCAATGAGTATAAATTTTTCGCCACTTAATTAAAGTATAGAGGAACGTTCTAGAACAACTCTGTTAAAGGGTCTCTTTTTTTCCAAACGTCCTAACCTTTACTCATTACTGACCATAGCAAAGGATAGCCGTCTAGGTCTATTCTATACTTTTTCTGATTTAACTGCTTAAAACACCTTCTCTAGCTCTAAATCCCTTCGTTACCTTACTTTATGTTTTTGAGACCAAAGTACTCGCAGTGATGGCATTCTATTGTAGGCCTAAAGTTATAGAGATTGGATCATAGTTTAAGGAGCAGACTGAATAAAGGCAACCATCCAGAGGAAAGAAACGTTGAAGTAGATAGACCTAGAGACGTTTGTGTTTTCATGACTATATGATGGTGAGATTAATTTTCTTTTTTGCTAATATTTAAGGTTATTAGGTTAGATTTTTAACTTTAGATATTAAATAGGCGAACCCTCTTATTATGGAGTAAATCTAGATAAGCGTGAGCAGTTCACTCAACTGTTCTAATTTGCACTTTAGAAAGTTCTGGTCAAGAATTTTCTATAATATTCTTTTTTCAACATATTAATTAAGTCAAGATGCGTTAGTTTATTTTATCTATTCCTATTAGCTTATGCTATTTGAATCTTATTACTCACCATATAGGTTATTAAATTTTCTTGTTACTTGGAGTGTGTTTGCTCTTAAATTGATTAATATATTGTAACGTAAGTTTTTGCTTAAATTATAATTACATGTTTGTTTTGAAATTGCTCGAAATTTTGCAAGATCCTAGTTTTTGCTTTCAAGTAATCAGTTTATAAAGATAAAATTAATTCAGATAGGAGATAATTTCTATAAATGTATATAAAACTGACAAAAATATGAGTGTACTTGTGAAGCTAATTTAACTAGGCGATTTTACAGTTGATAGAATCCCCGCTTTAGTTAATACTTGATATCAAGAAGTGATTTACTAATTTATAATATTTAGGGGCAAATAATCACTTTAGGCATTATATAATAACCCATTAGTCGCAAAGCGAAGAGTCATGACTTCCCTCAATATGAAATTAACCTTTTCCTAGCCGAAGTTTTCCAAGTAGATAAAAGTGCGGGGCAACAATTAGAATAGATTGTGTTATACCTTAAATTAGTTGCCTACTTATTACGTATGTTAGATTGATTCTTTTTGATTAAATTGAACTTCTGGTGCCTAAATGAAGTTCTGGATAGCCTATAGATTGAGCTCTCGCTAAAGTCTGTTTGGCCGAAGTAGGCTATTATTGACCAGGCATAGTATACTCTTAGATAGTTGCATAGGGCATAATGCATCTCATTTGGTTTGAACCATAAAGTAAATGTGGATAAAGGTTAAGGTGATGGTATTGGCTGGCAGTTGGAAAAAAAAAAGCTAGCGCATCCTGTAATAGGATTTTCTCCAAGGCCTGCATGTATTTTGGGATTGTCCCAAGCTGTCTTATGGGTGTGTGGCACGCTTATAATATTCTTTATATTAAAGTTCTTTATGATTAAACGACGGCCCATTCCAAGATTTTTGGCATTCTCTCTGCTGAAGCTCGAACGTTATACGATAGCGGCCTGACTTAAGTGGTTGGTGGGCTTATTCTTATTTGATAGCATTTAATATTAACAGGTAATATATTGTATTGTTGATACCTTGTATTTAGGTAATGAATTTAAATTGTTGCTTGCGATTTGCGATTTTTAAAATCGTCAAGTGGATACACTTTCGCTGCTCTTACTATTACCATATGTCGCTTTTGCAGCTTGAACATTTTTAATATTTTACACAAAATATGCTACACCACTTAATGGCATTATTTAGGGTAAGTTTTTGTTAAAATTCATTTACAGTTAATTCATAATGTTGTCGATATAGGTCGCTTTAATGCCATTGGGTTGCTTGTTTTGGTAGGATATGTGTCAGACAGGTCGGTTTAGCATTTTGTGGTATTTATCAGGATTCTATCTTAATTGAGACGGGTTAGTCTGGTCTTCTTTAAACATTGGCGATACTCTATATTATTATAACCACCTGTTGCGAGTTTGGCTTTGGCCATGTTTAAATAAAAAAAAAAGAAAAAATGGGAAATTTTCTTAATTTGTCCTAATTTTTATTTTACGTTGTGTTTAATTTACCATAATTGGCTTTTGACTTTTAAACATTTACCTTGACCATAGATATATATGTTTGGTCCTTCATTTTCTAAATA
>JABUQX010083273.1:2500-7500 GCA_015478945.1 Trachelipus rathkii | reverse complement strand
AGGCCTAAGATTTTTGTGCCTCAAATCTGTTGGGATGCCCAAGTCATCTTGTTGGATGAGCCGGAGCGCGTATAGTTGTATGACTTCATCTTTGATGACTATCTTTTGTCTCACCTCTAGAATGGTCCCCATAAGCTGCCACATCCAGGCCGCTAGGCAAGCCCCCTCCCCGCAAAGGATGGAGACCCCGCACCCGCAGGTGCGACCCGCCATACAAAACGAATGAAAAATTTTATATATATACTATAAGTCATTCATTTTTTATTTCATACTTAAACATTTACAAAGACCCTCTCTCCCTTTCACCACGGATTATAACTATCGCTAGTCATTCATTTTTTTATTTTCACTTAATTTAAGAACTTATTTTTATTAAAATAACATTTTTCTGCTAACCTAAAAACTTTGTATCTTCTTATTACTAAGATTCCTGGATTATGTGTAACACAGACCTATATTCTATAACATACCTGTTCTTAGCTTTAAATTACTTTTTACTCACATACTTTTTTAATTTATAAATTTTTAAAATTTGTATTGTAAGAAGAATATAAACCGAAGAAGGAGCCCTCGCTCTGATAAATTAAACATTTTTTTCAATATTTAAACTGAACGAAATTTTATTAAAAAAACATTTAACATATTAGCCTTGAGACCCTCGTAAAGCAGTAAATCAGCTAAACAAACTGTTACCTAACACCAAGGTGGGGATTAGTATGCTTTTGTTTTTTAATAGCGTTTACTGCTTTAACTCATTGTTTTATCTGCTGTTAACTCATGTTTTACCTGCCTTTAACTCCATCCATGCTTTACTGCTTAACCCTCACCTATTGTTTTTACTGCGTGTAGACAACTCCATATATTTTATGTGAGACATTACTGTGGTTATTTATTTTGTCTTGATTATTCTTGTTTATTTATTATTATTTTTATTTATTTTTATTATTATTTTTATTTATTTTATTGTTATTTTGGGTTGTGTATTATTATACTTAGTGTTATTTTACTTCAGGCCTATTGTTATTATAATTTAGAACACACACACACACACAACACATACGCACACAAACACACATCCACACACACACACTTACACTTTATTACAACATTCACTTATGACACTTGTTATAATCACACATTCACTATGAGCACAATTACATTTACCAAGGACACTTACATTAACACTTATGACACCATGCGGTCACCACCACACACACAGGAACACTACACTCTATACACACATTCACTATCGATACCTTATACACCACCATCTCACTATAGACACTTAATTTCCATAGACACTTAACCATTTACACTTACACTCACACACAGATTTACTTACACTCACACAGGTATTTATTACACTCACACACAGATTTACTTACACACACAGATATACTTACACATATCGTCGCACAGATTTTGGCAAAACCCAATTTTTTGCACCCCCCCTAAATTTTTTTGGAATTTACACACACACACACACACAACACACACACACACACCACGCACACAAACACTGCACACAATATAAACCAGGGTAGAAATTTTAAAACATTATTTATGTTTTCAATTAAAACTCACGTTTTGATCATTAGATTCTCATCATACCTATACTAAAATGTATTTTTCAAGAGTTTCTCCAAAAACTTCGTATAAGTAAGATCAATCGATGATCTCCCCATTGAACAAAAGAATTTAATTATTTAACTGTTAACTACTCTCCTCTGTTTATACAAATTTTTATAACTATCAAAAGTTTAATAATCGGTTCTTTTTTAAAATTTTTTATGAAATTTTATTAAAAAACATTTATATTTTACGTACCTTAAAGCAATAAAGCAGTTTAACATCAGTAAAGGTAACAAGCCCCTAGCCACCCCCTCCTTACACCAAGCTCCCTCCAGTGCCACGTTTAGTAAAAGTATCGTATGAACTTGACTGGCGGTTATCTATTCATCTTTTAGCCATTGGTAATAAGTATAAAAATAACAACATAAGTTCTTCTCTGCTAACATAACATGTATTTTATTAAAATCTGTCTAAGTTCTTATTTAAAAAATAAACAAATTATTCACTTACATTGATATTATTCGCTCCCCAGTCAACTAAATAATTGTCAAAGTTTTTTTAAATACCACTTCAGCATTGGTCTTGTATTTATTTGATTATCTCATGGTATCTCATATTGACAAATCCATCACAGAGAAAAACGAACAACCACCGCACTCCTTACAGATACGAAAACTGATCTCTTTCTGTAAAATGTGTGTTGAAATTAACTACTTAGGTCTAAATTAGGATAATAACTCTGTTGTAGCCTCGGGCGATTTGTAGGCCTAATTCAAAGCGTCAAATATCATTTTCAAACTGACTTTTTCTGCTTAACAACGTGCCTAGCACATAACTACGTTAGGCCCTAAATCTTAGGTGCCTAAATTATAGGATAAGCCTTTTTGAATCCCATGGCTTATTTTAAGTCCTTTAATACCAGGTCAATCCACCTTAGAATGTTTTAAGTTTTAGTTTGGTTTACACATTGTTATATTTATTATTTTTATAAAATATATTTTCAAACTGAAAACAATGACTGGATCGGTACCACCTCCTTCTAAGCAGTGTAATAAATTATAATGTTTTGCGCGTTACTGGTGATCGCGGTAGTAATCCTTTATCTCTATCCATGACCTCGTTTATGTGATTGGTCAGAGAATTATGTAGTATCGTCTTTGAAAATTAACTTTTGTTCTTTAAACATCTGTATTGAGCAGGTTGTGTGTTTATTAAACTTTTAGACCTCCTAATACTCATGTTTAAGAATCATAGTCATTTTAGCTGTTCAGCGGTGCACAAGTTATCTCGTTTGTATTAAAAAGTGTTTTTATTTGTCTGCTAAGTGGCTATATCATATTTATATTAAATACTACATTGAGGAAATAATTATTAATTTCACTAGAATAGATAATAATTAATTCACTAGTTCATAAGCTAACCACCAGGGCTCAGCATGAGCCCCACCCGCAAAGGCAGCCAACCCCGCACCCGCTGATGCGTGTCCCCGCCGCGTCCCCCGCCCGCAGCGTGACGCCGCAGGCGCAATATTTCCGCGTCCCCGCCCGCCGCGTGCGCCCGCTGGAGAGTTTTCAAGTGATTTAATTCCTTGTTTAATATATTGAAGAGAGAATGGAGTGATTTGGACTTTGTTCAAAGCGTGTTTGACTCAGATTTCTGATGATGTTTCTATCGCTGTGGTGTGTTTGTTTATTAGAGATGTTTGCGTAGTATTTGGCTTGCTGTTTTGATGAGGGGAGAGAGTAGTTGTGGTCTTTTAAAGGCTTCGTGTAATGTTGGGTGTTTATTCTGAGAGTTGTTTGGTCACTTGCAATGTTTTTTTTGCAATTGATGTTAGATAAGTGGCTATTTTTGTATTCTTTTCAATTTATTGGTCTTGAGGGCTGTGAAATGGGTTGACATTTGGTTATTAGGGGTGTTTATTTACTTATCGAGTTTTGCAATGTATCTTTTATGTTGTTGGAGTTTATTTCGTTGCTTTATTAAATCGCAGATTTCCGGGGTTAGGGAGGGTTTGTAGTTACTGTATCCTTTGAAATGCGCAAGTTGGCTTCTTTGAATATTGTTTTAATGAGGGTGTTGATGGCGGCGTTTAGGGAGTGGAATTTCTAATTATATATATATATATATATATATATATATATATATATATATATATATATATATATAATATATATAATATATATAATATATATATATAATATATATATATATATATATATATATATATATTGGATTTAGTTATTTATTAAAAGAAGAATGGACATATGGGGGAGTCGGCTTCGCATAGGTCAAGAAGGAATGGGTCAAGCACCAAAATAGCGTCCGGTAGCTCAGCGGTAAGAGCATTCACTCACTCGTCAAATGCTTTGTATAAAGATCTTTAAACCCTTCTAAACTCTCACTTATTAGATCATCTGGAAAATTATTCCGATCTCCAGTACGGCTTTCGGCGCTCGAGGTCTACTGGCGATATACTTTCCTATCTAACCGATTTATGGTTTTTCGCTCTTATGAACTACGGGGAGACTTGCGTGGTGGCGCTTGACATATACAAAACATTTGACCGAGTATGGGCATCGCGTCACTGCTCCTCGCAAACTCTCCTCCTTTTGGAAAAAAAAAGGTTTTTTCCCTTCCTTTCTTCCCTTTTTTTATTTTGGGGGGGGGGGGCCCTCCCCTTACTTTAAAAAAAAATGGTCTAGCCCCCTTTTTTTTTCCCCCCTTTTTTTTTTCCAAAAAATTTTTTTTGCGGCTTTTTGCAAATTTGTCGGCTGTTCTTGATGGGGCGACTTCTTCTTTTTCCTGTCAAAAGTGGTGTTCCTCAGGGTTCTGTCTTATCTCCTACTTTATTCCTACTTTTCATTAACGATCTTCTCACATTCTAGAATTGCCTCTCGTCTTAAAATTTCCGATTCTATTCTCGCTGATCTGGATAGAATTTCCGTATGGGGTCGTCTCATCCTTGTGAAATTCAATTCTTTAAAAACCCAACTTCTACAAATTTCCTTCTCCAAAACACATTCTAACTTTCCTATCTTTTTTGATGGTTCTCTCGTCTCTCCTGTTGACAATATAAACATCCTCGGCCTTAACGTGACAAAAAATGTCTTTGAAAACGCTCATAATACATACGTGGGACAGGGGGAACGATTGCTAGGGCGGCCCTTTCAAAGAAACTGGAAAGTGTTCTGTTTAGACTGTGATACTTTTTTCCTCTTCTCAGTTGCTCCAGCTATACAAGGGTCTCATCCGTCCTTGTATGGAGTACTGCTCTCATATCTTTGGGGGGGGGGCTCTAATTTCACCCGACTTTTGGACAGGGTCCAGTCAAAGTCCAAAAGGCTTATAAATTGTTCTGTACTTTCCAGTTCACTTGACCCTCTATCTTTGCGGCGCGATGTTGGTACTTTATCTCTATCTTATAG